>ML305627.1:0-80407 GCA_005239505.1 Nicotiana paniculata | reverse complement strand
ACCATACATGCAAGTTATAAGAATATCATATGAACCTACGTGAGGTTTCAAATTACATAACAGGATGCTAGAACTCAAAATGACATGTTGGGTCATTACAGAATAGCTTCACTCTGTGTAGTAATGCTAGGATACACAAGGTAGAAACAACAACAAGGGTGAGCCTAGGCCCAGCAAGATCATCAACTCTCCCCTCCGTCATACCCGTGGAGTAAGTCTCGAAAAATACTATGCATGCCATGAACAGAGTATAACATATATTTATAACTATAATGCATGTATCAATGAAACGCAATAGATATATGTGTAACAACACATAAGAAGTCATAGTGTCGCCTATGTGTAGCAACAACCCGTTCATAGGCTACAACTTGTATCTCATAGTGTCAACTATGCGAGCTCATCCATAGGATAAACCCTTTACCTATCATGAACTATGCATTTCAGTAGACCGTCCATAGCTAATAATAAACTCAGATTGTGTTTAACCTTTAGTGCAATAACGGGTACAAGGTGCAGATCACAACTAGTATGATGCTACCATCTCAACTCATTAAACAAATGCACGCAAGAAGTATAGTGCAATAACAATATTACTACCTAAGAGAGAAGTCATGTTATGAGTCTCAACATAACAGGCAATGCCACATATCACAACACGTTTCCTTATTGTGTAAACTACCATGCTATGCTTAGTTTATCATAAAAGATATATCTCATGCCTTGTAACTCAACGAATTGAGAGTAACACTATGATATATAACATATAATCTAAGAAAATTGCATAATTGTTGTACTACACGCTTTCTTCTCAACATATTAGGTATTTGAAAGAATTTATCAAGTTTATAAATCATGACATTGCAAAATCTAGCATTAGAGAAGTATTTCATGCTTGTAGCAGAGTTCGACCTTCTGTAACTCTATTCTTGCAGCTCCTTTACGTAACTCCATATCTACCCTTCCACCTTAGTCCATGGGGTTTGAAGATCAATATTGGTGCGGGCTGAACTCTTGATTCCAGAAGGAGTATGTATCACTTTATCAGTAGTTCCAGACTATAAAAATCAAAACAATTCACAAAACATCCATCCTTATAAAGATGTTCAAGTGTCAATTATATATGTGTTTCTCGCAACTCAAAATCCAACCTGTCGTGATAGCGACTATCATGATACTAGGCAAGCTGACAACTCAGACATTTCCAACACTTTCAATTTAAAAATAAACTAAAACAGGTTTAAATAAGTAAAATCTCAAAGAAACAACTGATAAAACCATCACAACTCAATACAGAAGTTTCCCAAAACCAGGGTGCCACCGAGTATACAAGCGGCTATACCAAATGGAAATAGATACAGTGATATGATATGCAAATAATAGTTGTGACTGAGTACATAATTGCAATTTAAGAAGATAACTCAACATGCAACACGGCCTCTATGGGTTCCCAACTGTACCAGCGTGAAGCCTAAGCATGATTTCTAACATGACTTGCAGCTCAATTTCTCTAACACATGGAGAATATACGGATAATGACATGATTATTCAAATTAAACAGTTCCATGGAATTGACCAAGTCACAATTCCAATGGTGCACGCCCACACGCCTGTCACCACACCTCAACACCAATCATATAACACGTTATTCGGGGTTTTACCCTCAAAACCAAGTTTAGAAGTGTTACTTACCTCAAACCGAGTACATCTCTACTCCTATAAGCCCTTGCCTCGTGAATCGGACTCTGAATGCCTCGAATCTAGCCACAAATAATTCGATACAATTAACACGAGCTAAAGGAATCAATACCATAAGAAAATATTAAGTTCTTAATCAAAAGTCAACTCGCGGGCCCACATATCGGAATCTGATAAGAGTTACAAATCTAAACACTCATTCAACCACGAGTCCAACCATACCAAAATTACTCAAATCCGATATCAAAATCTTGCTCAAATCCCAAAAATTCGGCCTAAGAAGTTTCCTCCATTTTCCCCCAATTTCTCAACCCAAATCACTAATTAAATGATGAAATCAAAGATATAATCATGGAATTTAATCAAAACTAAGTAAAAATCACTTGCCCCAATCATTCCCTTGAAAATATCTCCAAGAATCGCCTCCACCGTGCTCCCACAATCAAATTTTGTAAAATGGCTCAAACCTCGTTTTCGAAATATTTAAGTTCTGCCCAAATGTCCCTTTCTCGAGATCGCAGGAAAATCTTCGCGATCGCGAAGCACAAACTCCGTTCCCTCCAGGACTCCCTTTATGCAATCAGATACAAACTCATGCGAACGCAAAGCATAGTCTTCCCAGGCCTACGCGATCGCGGATAGACCCACGTGTTCGCATAGAACAACGTGCGTGAGTAGCTCTTTCCACCTTTCCTCTTCGTGAATGAAACTTAGCCCGCGCGTTCGCGATGCACTGCTTCCCCAGCTTATGCGATTTCATACCAGAACTCACGATCGCATAGAACAAAAACCTCAGCTTCCCAAAATAGCCTACGTGATCGCATACGTTCCCACGCGATCGCGTATAAGGAAACCAGACATGAACACCAGCAATCATCGGCAATCTTCAGCAGTCTTCGCGAGGCCTCTAGGACCTCAACCAAATATACTAACGAGTCCTAAATCACGATACAAGCTTAGTCGAGTCCTCAAATCACATCAAACAACATAAAAACACGAATCCCACCTCAATTCAAGCCTAACAAAAATAGGAAATTCCAACTTCTATAATCGATGTCGAAACCTATCAAATCAAGTCTGATTGACCTCAAATTTTGCACACAATTCATAAATAACAAAGTCATCTCTCGATCAAATTTCTAAATTTCAAAAGCTTCAAATTTTCCAACTTCCGCCATTTCAAGCCTAATTCAACTACGGACCTCCAAATCACTATCCCTTAAGTCCAAAATCACCCAACAGAGCTATCAGAATCATCAAAACTCCATTCCGGAGTCGTCTACACATAATTCAACGCGCAGTCAACCTTTTCAACTTAAGCTTCTAACCTTGAGACTAATTGTCTCATCGCACTCTGAAACATCCCCGGAACCGAATAAACTACCCCGACAAGTCACATAGAAACAATTAAGCATAAAATGAGCAGTAATTGGGGTAACGGGGCTATAACACTCAAAACGACCGGCCGGGTCATTACATCCTCCTCCTCTTAAACAAATGTTTATCCTCGAACCGGTCTAGAAATGTACCTAGAGTCTCAAATAGGCTTGGACATCTGCTTCGCATATCCCGCTCGGTCTCCCAAGTAGCCTCCTCAACTGGATGACCTCTCCACCGCATATTCACTGAAGTTATGTCTTTTGACCTCAACTTTCGAACATGTCGAACCAAAATTGCCACCAGCTACACATCATAAGTCAAATCACCATCCAACTGAACCATGCTGAAATCCAAAACATGAGACAGATTGTCGACATACTTACGGAGCATAAAAGCATGAAATATTAGAGGAACACTTGACAAACTAGGAGGCATGGCAAGCTTGTAATCCACCTCTCCAATCCTCTAAAGCACCTTAAACGGCCCAATATACCAAGGTCTCAACTTTCCATTCTTCTTGAACCTCATAACACCTTTCATGGGTGAAACCTTGAGCAGTACCTTCTCCCTAACCATGTAAGCAACATCACAAACCTTCCGATTGTTGTAACTCTTATGTCTAGACTGTACCATACGAAGCCGATACTGAATCTATTTAACCATGTCCAAAGCATCCTGAACCAAGTCAGTACCCAATATCCTAGCCTCTCCCAGCACAAACCACCCTACCGAAGGCCGACACCGTCTCCAATAGAAAGCCTCGTACAGAGCCATCTGAATGCTCTATTGGTAGCTGTTGTGATAGGCAAACTCTACGAGCGGCAGGAACAAATCCCAAGAACCCCCCAAAATATATGACACAAGCGCGTAGCATATCCTCCAATATCTGAATAGTGTGCTGGAATTTCCGTCCGTATGAGGGTGAAACGTTGTACTCAGCTCAACCTGTGTGCCCAACTCCCGTTGTACTGCTCTCCAAAATTGTGATGTAAACTGCGTGCCCCAATTTGAAATGATCGACACTGGCACACTGTGAAAGGCGAACAATCTCGCACATGTAGATCTCAGACAATCGCTCCAAAAAATAAGTAGTCCTAACTGGAATGAAATGTGCGGACTTGGTCAACCGGTCCATAATCACCCAAATAGCATCAAAATTCCTTGAAGTCCGTGGGAGCCTAATTACAAAATCCATGGTGATACGCTTTCATTTTCTCTCTGCAATCTCAAGCCTTTAAATTAATCCGCCCTATCTCTGATGCTCATACTTCACCTGCTGGCAATTTACGCACTGAGCTACAAACCCCGCTATATCCTTCTTCATCCTCCTCCGCCAGTAGTGCTTCCTCAAGTCTTGATAAATCTTCATGGCACCCGGATGAATAGAATACCACGAACTGTGGGCCTCCTAAAGAATCAACTCACGTAGCACATCCACATTAGGTACACAAATACGACCCTGCATCCTCAACACCCCATCATCCCCAATAATAACATCTTTGGCATCACCGTGCTGAACCGTGTCCTTAAGGACAAGCAAATAGGATCATATAAGGAAGACCAAGAAACCACATAAGTTAGAACCCATCTGGGCTCCGAAACATCTAATCTCACGAACTGATTGGTCAAGGCCTGAACATCAAATGCAAGCGGTCTCTCACCAACATGAATAAATGCAAGGCTACCCATACTCACCGCCTTTCTATTCAAGGCATCGGCCACCACATTGGCCTTCCCATGATGATACAGAATAGTGATATCATTGTCCTTTATCATCTCCAACCATCTCTGTTGCCTCAAATTTAGATCTTTTTGTTTGAACAGATGCTAGAGACTCCAATGATCCGTAAATATCTCACAAGACACACCGTAGAGATAATGTCACCGAATCTTCAATGCATGAACAATGGCTGCCAACTCCAAATCATGAACATGGTAGTCTTATCATGGGGACTCGATTGACACGAAGCATAAGCAATCACTATACCCTCCTGCATCAAGACACACCCAATATCAATCCGAGAAGCATCACAACAAACTGTAAAAGAGCGAGAAGCTGAAGATAAAACTAGAACTGGAGATGTGGTCAAGGCAGTCTTGAGCTTCTAAAAGCTGTCCTCACACTCATCCGACCACCTGATGGAGAACCCTTATGGGTCAATTTGGTCAAAAGCGCTGAAATGGACGAGAAACCCTCCACGAAGCGACAGTAATAACCGGCCAAGCCGAGAAAGCTCCAAATCTCAATAGATGAGGACGGTCTGGGCCAACTCTGAACCTCTTCTATCTTCTTTGGATCCACCTTAATCCCCTCATTGGACACCACGTGCTCCAAGAACGCCACCGAACTTAGACAAAACACACACTTGGAAACTTGGCATAAAGTTTCTCCTCCCCCAGCCGATGTAATACAATCCTCAAATGCTAGGCATGCTCCTCCTAGCTACGTGAGTACACCAGGTTATTACCAATGAATATTACGACAAACAAATCGAGATATGGCTGAAATACATTGTTCATCAAATGCATGAATGTTGTCGGGGCGTTGGTCAACCCAAAAGACATCACAAGGAACTCCTAATGACCATAACGGGTCATAAATGTCATCTTTAGAATATCTGAGTCCCGAATCTTCAACTGGTTATACCCAGACCTCAAATCAATATTGGAGAACACCCTCGCTCCCTGAAGCTGGCCAAATAGATCATCACGCGGTAGAGGATACTTGTTCTTAATTATAACTTTGTTCAACTGCCTATAGTCCACGCACATCCATATAGTACCATCCTTCTTCTTCCAAAATAGAATCGGTGCACCCCAGGGTGACACACTAGGCCTAACAAACCCCTTATCAAGAAGCTCCTAAAGTTGCTCTTTCAATTCGTTCAACTCAACTGTTGACATACGATACGGAGGAATAGAAATGGGTTGAGTGCTCGACACCAAATCAATACCAAAGTCAATATCCCTGTCAGGTGGCATGCCAGATAGGTCAGCAAGAAACATATCCAGAAAGTCTCGCACCACCAGAACAGAATCAATAGTAGGGGTATCAGCACCAACATCCCTCACAAAGGCCAAATATGAAAAACATCCCTTCCAAACCATCTGTTAGGCCTTCAAATATGAAATCACCCTACTGGGAACATAATCTAGAGAGCCTCTCCACTCGATCCTTGGAAAACCCAGCATCGCCAACGTCAAGGTCTTAGCATGACAATCCCGAATAGAATGACATGGGGATAGCTAATCCATACCCAAGATCATGTAGAAATCAACCATATTAAGCAATAAGAGATCAACTCTAGTCTCCAATCCCCCAACAGTCACCACACACGGCCGATATATACGGTCCATAACAATAGTATCGCCCACCGGCATAGAGACATGAACAGGTGAAACTAAGGACTCACGGGGCATATCCAAATAACGATTAAAATAGAATGATACGTAGGAATAAGTAGAATCAGAGTCAAATAACGTGGAAGCATCTTTCTGTCACACTGAGACAATACATGTGATCATTGCATCCGAAGCAACAGCATCTGATCTGGCAGCAATGTTAATACCCAATTTTGCCCTCATAGTTTTGTAAATAGAATATATACTTCCAAGATTTCATTTTGCATAAGTATTTAATTTACAAGCATTTTCCATAATTTTTAGACCTTTAAAATTAATTTTCTTGCATTAAATTACTTAAATATTTACTAATTATTCCTTTAAATTATTTGTGATGACTTAGTCATCCAAATTTTGTTATTTGCATCCATATATATGCTTAAAATATTTTTCACTTCAATTCATATAATTATATTAGTATTTTAGGCTATTCATACAATCTTGCAATAATAGCCTATATTTTGTAATTTATTGCATTTGTCATTTTATTAAGGTCAAAAATAATTTTTTATATTTTTTATAATCCTCTACTATTGTTTTAAATTACTAGGTTGCATTAGTAGTATTTTTATATTTATTTTAGCAATTTTATTAAATTATTTGTTTCTTTAATTTCTTATATTTTAAAATCTGGCCCAAAAGAGGCCAAATTTCGGATCCAATTCACTAGCCCACACCCTAAAACTCTAGCCCAATAACCCCTAACCCGATACCAGCAACCCATCACCCCATACCTGTTTTTTATGACCCGCCCTATTTCCCTTTTGATCCTGGTTGTTGATCTTAGAGATCAACGGCTCACAAGCCAAGCCCCCTTTTAAATCCATTAAATCTAAACCTTAACCCCATTATCCCACTCCCGCCGCCTCTAGGCGCTCTCTATCCCGCCTCTCTCTGAAGAACCTTAATCGCCGACCTTTACAATCCCTCTCATAATCCCATTAACAATGGGATTCACCCATTATTTACTTACCATATTTATGTTCCTTCGCTGTCGGTTGCCTCTTTATGGTATTACATAGTACTTGCTCTATTTTGGCAAGTACAAATCTTCGAATCAAGGGGAATCAGCTTTAATCATTGAGATTCAGACGATACTTCATCTATGTACGTTTATGACAAAGTTATATGAGTCCGATTCGCCAAGATCCTTGGCCAATTTTTGATTTCTGTCAACTAGGGTTTGTTTGGTTTTCTCCTAATCCGATTCAAAATTGATTTTTGCATGTTATTCTTTCCTTATTTTTGTGATTCGATTGATGTTTTCATTTTTGATTTTGGTTAACTGAACACTATAAAAACCCTTCCCTAAACCCCCTAAAAACTGAGTTATCACTGCTACTGCACTCAATATATTTTCCATTCTCGTTCATCTTCTTTAAAACACTTGGCTCTTTGGCCGGATGAAATCCAAGGCCATAATATTATCAACCTCCTCCGATGCAAGCACTGCTCGGGGCCCTTGCGAGGCTCTTGTGAACTATGAAGCATCGGAGACCTAGGGTTTTTGCTACCAGTGTTCTAAACCTCTTGTTTTTTTGCTCGTTTGATTTCGCTACTCGTTAGTGTCTTTAACTCTTGCAATATTAATTATGTTTCTTCTGTATATCTATATGCATTCTTGGTATTAGATGCGTTTAAATTTTGTGAGCATGACGTATTCCCTTTGTTAGTTATGAATCCCTATACTGCATTGCCATGATATTATTCTATACTCCCCTGAAATTCTATGTCTTTTGATAGTTGAATGCATTTTCAGTATATGTGATAGATTCCAACTTGCTCACAGTTTATGTTGGATCAATATGTGTTCTTCACTATATACTGCACTTCTGTGATAATTTTTCTTGTTTTCCTCTGAAATCAGTCCTGCAGTACCTGAACATATTTGAACTTTAAGTTTGAACACATGCCTATTATATGTATGCGATTTTTTGAATGAATCTGACTATCATGACTACCTATGTTTTGTTATAGAATTATCTTCATGCCTCGCCTTGGTTCTTATACTGCAATTCTTATGAAATAATCTCCTTGCTTTGAATGAATTCTTTTGTTCCTAGTCTTGTGTTTACTCAACTATTCTTTGCAAACTGGACACGACTATAGGATCCAACACTGCCTTAGATCTAGCCTAAACATGTTTCCTTGCTATTTGTAATTCTGATCTAAGACTTTAAGATATATACCCCCATTTCCTCTCTTATGTATTGATGTACAACTGATCTGCCCTTTCACATGCCATAAGTTCCTGTAAAACCTTTGTGCTATGATTTCTTATTATCATGTTAAGTTTTATTATGTTGGCCAAGTTGTACCACTAGTATGTTGACATGATGTTTGTGACCTTATTCTCATTAGAACTGTCGTAATTAAGACTGTCATTTAAACTTCTGATCTACTTACCTCCTGCTTGTGATTATACTAGATTGACATATGAAGTTCTTTAGGTTGGTTCCAAATCTGTTTTATTTTGACACTCTAGGAGGAATGGCTTGCTAGTTTCATGTTGCTAAACACTGTCTCTTCAAACATTTTTTTGTGAATACAAATTGTCCTTATATATGTCTCATGTGATTGCTATTTTCTTATCTGTGTGTCTTTGGTTTATAATTTGTTAGTAGATGTAGGAGTTGAGTGTGTGAACTTAGAATTCTTCTTAACCCAATTCAGTAAGTAGTAGTTGATTAAGTTGTTCATCTGCCCTTATTAAATGTGTGAATTCTTTATCTTTTCTTGGTATGGCTCTATGCGTGAGTTTGTAATTGGTACACTTCAATTTTTGAGTCAAGTTTGGGCCTTGCTGCTGGTGTGAAGAATAAGCCTATTGAAGGCCCAGGTAGACCTGGGTTATCTGCTTTGGGCCTGCTCTATGTGGGGAACTTGTAATCATTTAGATATTGTTATTTTGAAGTTTATTTTCATTCCTTATTGGGCCTGTAATAAGTTGTAAAGAAACACTTGTGGTGTTAGTGAAATTGGGGAAACGAGTATATTCTAATTTTCCCATGAAGGGGTAGAAACATGCCTATAGGATTTTATCTTGCACCATATGCTCCATTTCTATGTGTTTGTCATAAATCATGCCTATAGGATTTAAGGGTTTCATTTTGCTCAATATGCTCTATTTCACGTGTTTGTTAGAGATCATGCCTATAGGACCTAAATATTTCACTTGTTCACATACTCCACTCCTACATGTTATTAACTACCTATTATATTGCAACATCGTCGGTTATTTTCTCAATTTTCTCTATTGACATGTGTTAGATATCATGCCTATAGGATCGCGTTAAGTGACAGAGACCTGCTCTTATTAATATTCGTGTAGATATCATGCCTATAGGACAATATTTGATGAATTGGCTACTATTATTGTTATTCTCATCACATTGCTCGCCTAGAAAGCATGCCTATAGGAATGAAGTGTTATTGAACCAGTTTCAATTCCAACACTTAGAAATCCTTCTTATAGGATCTTGTTATTTTCCTAGAAAGTATGCCGACAAAATTAAACGCGGGTAATTTTGAACTATCAAATGGTTTTACTGCTTCATTGTGCAAACAATTTTGAGATCATGCCTATAGGATTTGTAATACCTATGGTCTGCAAATTCGTTGTTCTAAGACAATAGCGCTGCCTGTACGCTTGAAATCAGAATCATAGAAGCCATGTTTATAGGACCTAAGGACTATAATCCATATTAATCCTGAAATTTGTCTACTACCTATAATATGAACCTGCTCGCGTGCATTTATTGCTTACATGTGGAGGCCAACTTGAGCCATTTACTGTCTTTATGTGTAGTCCTACATGTTTTGAATGTCTCTTAGATTTATCATTTTGAGCAACCTAAGCAAAGTCTAGAACCAAATAATAGGTCAAAAGCCTCATGGGCCACAGGCATGGTACGGGTAGTGCACGCATAGGACACGACATAGAACTAAATTAGAACGCTTTAGGTAAACAAATTCAACATAGTAATCGGGTAGCAGGAGATGATAGTCTGTGCCCGCTGAATAATATGAGCAACTTCTATCTAAAAGGAGTTGCGAAGTATTATTTATGTTGCATGGGGTGATCTTTGAGACTAAAAAACTTTCCCTCCCTCTTTCTTTATACACTTAGTCGCCTAATATAGACTGTTATAGGTCTATTCTTGTAAGACTTATACCAATTAACTTTGTGTTATAATAAAATTCTTCGACCTTTGTATTCTCTTTGTTTATTTGATCACCTATCCTAATTACATAATCCACATAGTTCTAAGTTCGGCCAGGACCCACAGTTGTGGACCTCAAAGAGTTCCTAACACTTTCTCTTTGAGGTAATTTGAGCCCTTATCCGATCTTTGGTGACATTGACTAGTCATTTAGATTTATTTACATAATAGGTGCTCTAACGCACCTTACAATTATTAGGTGGTGACTCTTCTCTTTTAATCCCATTTAAAAGAGTTGTCACATGTCGAAACCCGCTTTCGCGAGAAAAAGGGGCGCGACAGCTTGGCGACTCTGCTGGGGATATACTTAGGCTCTTACCATAATGAACTTGAATTATGTGGATTACTTTCTTTATGCACGTCCCTTCCCTATTCACCTTTTTTTTTTAATTTTCTATGACATGTACTTCCCTTCCCTATTCACCTTTATTTTGTTTGAATTTGCTATGACACGTACATCTCTTCCCTATTCACCTTTATTTTTTTAAATCTGTTATGACATGCACCTCCCTTCCCATATTCACCTCTACTTACTATGACCGCTCTTTATCTTGTCAAAATTTCTATATCATGTCTACTTCGTTACCTGCTTTGCCTATATTCTCTGAACTGAACTAACTTCTTCCTTTTTGTCTTTCTTTTCTTTCCATGTTTACTTTGCTATTTTATTTACTGCTTTTACATGTTCTATCATGCAAATACTTGGTACGTGTTATTATCTCTGCATAAAGCATGCTCCACATCATACTCCACCCGTGCCAATTATCAACATAGCAACGCTTGATGAGTGTCCGGCTCTTCCAAAATTACCCTTTTTAAATCGCAAAGACTTATTTGCGGTAGTCGATCAGCGGTGCAGTCGATGGTCCCGTGCCTTTCCTTCTCAAGTTTTCCACTTGAAAGTACATGTCTAGACCATTTTAGAAACCTTACTCCAATATCAAATGTACATGCATCATGTACCCAATACGGGTTAAAACGTTGTTAACATAATAGCCCACTAAGATAAGCCTTGTCCAAAGTCCGACGGGATTTCCATAAACCCAATGGACACCATCATGTTATGTGCATTACTTGGAGAAAATGTGTCAATATGTTGATCATTATTGTGTAAGTGGTCGAGTCTGGAGGGAAAGGGATAACTTTATTTGTTTGCATAAAATGAAGCACGAAGTGCCTAGGTTCGGCATGGTCCAAAACATCCCACCTCTGCTACTTTACTGCTGGAAAGACCTTGCGCCTTGCGACAAGAATCATGTGAGACAGGTACTATAACGATCCAACTGGTCATTTTGAATTATCGGACCTCGTTCCCCTAAATAAAACTTCCCATAGCGGCTCTTTATGATTTATGACTTGCGGGAACTGGTGGTCCGGGATTCGGAGGTGTTTAGAGTGCTACAGGAACAATTGGTTCCTTAAGGTTGGCCTTTAAGGACAAGTTTAACTTCGGTTAATATTTTGGGTAAACGACCTCAGAATCGAGTGTCGTTGGTTCCGGTAGCTTCGTGTAACGATTTTGGACCTGGGTGTATGCTCAGAATGGGTTTCTGATGAATCGGGAGCGTTTCGGCGCCCAATATTGAAATAAGAAGTTCCTATTGTGGTTTTGGACGTGTTTTTGTGTTATCGAGGTCCGAATGGAATTCCGAGACCGGGGATAGCTCCGTTATGTCATTTGTGACTTGCCTGCAAAATTTGGTGTCATTCCGAGTAGTATAGGTCGGTTAGGCGCGTTGTTAGCGAAGTCTAGAAAACTTAAAGTTCCTAAGTTTGGTTCTTGGGGTCTTGAGGTGTGATTTTGAGTTTTAGCATAATTTTGGGTGTTCTGAAGGCTCGAGCGAGTCCATATTATGATTTGGGACTTGTTGGTATATTTGGACAAGGGCTCGGGTGGGCCCAGGGGCCTCACAGGCACCCAATGGGGCTAAAAACTAGCTAAAATAGCTCCTGGTGCACCTGATCTGGTGTGACCGCAGGTGCGGTTGCCCAGTCGCAGGTACGGGACCGCTCCTGCAGTCCCAAGCATCGCAGGTGTGACCCAGGTGAGGTCCCCCTTTCTGCAGGTGCGGACAAAAGTCCGCAGGAGCAGAACCGCTGGTGCGGCCATACCTCCGCAGGTGCGAACCAAGCCCTTCCCGTCCAGTTTCACAGGTGCGAGCCCCAGCTCGCAGGCGCGATACCGCAGATGCGGTCCCCGAGCCGCAGGTGCAGAATCCCTATAGACCAGGCAGTATATATTCTTTGAAACTTGGGATTTCACCCCAATCATTCATTCTCCTCCACCATTAGAGTCTTGTGAGCTTGGGGAGAGCACACCACAACCTAGCTACTGTCAAGGTGAGTTAATTCCACTTCAACACTAGTTTAATTCATGATCTACTAGCTAAATTAACTATTAAATCATTGAAAAGTCAAGAATTGGGTAATAATTTAGGGTTCTTGAGAAATTGGTGAATTACCCATTTATTGCTATAAATTCAAGTAGAAATCATATATTAACGATCCTTAGGCCGGGTGAGCGATTCCTCTGTGAGTTTTCAGAATTGGAGTGTGCGGGCCCGGGGTTGGATTTTGAGAATTCTTCAAGAATGATGAATTATTGAATAAATAGGATAATTTCCCTACTTTGAGCATGCATTGATGTCATTGTACCATATTTGGCTAGTTGCGAGTCCTCGGGTGTAGAGTTCGGAGTTCGGGCGCATCCTTGGTCCGCGGGGTAGATTCGACACGAGGTGAGTCTCCTTTCTAACCTTGTAAGAGGGAATTGTCCTCATATGTATTATATATCCTGTGTGTAATTGTTTTGGGGGCTACGTGCATGCAAAGTGACGAGAGTCCGTACGTGGCGACTATCATGCTATGTCGGGTAGTTTTAGGGCACAAGCATGTCTCTATGTGCCTTATATGTATCTTTGGGTGTTCTTTGAGGTGCCTATTGCTTTTGAATTGATATGGATATGTGGAAAGTTGCACTGGAACTCCCAGTTGATCAATCCTTGTTACAAGTATAGCGCCTACTAAGTTATTGATATGTCGGTATATATATATGTACGTACGAGAGTCAACACTCAAATCGCAGGTATGATTCGCGATCGAGGGAAGCTTTATGGTAATTATACATAAGTGTGTCAGCATTCGAATCACAGGTATGATTCACGATCGAGGGAAGCTTTATGGTAATTGTATATAAATGTGTCAGCACCCGAATCGCAGGTATGATTCGCGAGCGGGGGAAGCTTTACGTCTATTCAGTGTCTAGATATTTCCTTATGACTCCGGCCGGTTGTCTTACCCTTGTGTGCGCTTGGCTATTTGGTACTGTTTCCATTGATATTGACTTGACAGATATTTGGGGGAAAAAGGAAAGTGTACATTGTTGCTTATTTTCAGTAGTTTCCTGGATTTCTGTATTTGATAGGTATTTGCTGCCTACTGTCTCACATATCTACTGCATTTCATTATATCATGTTTTGTATTATTACTGTTCGACCTTAGTGAGTGTCATGTCGACCTCTCGTCACTACCTCTTCGAGGTTAGGCGGGATACTCACTGGGTACATATATATTTATGTACTCATGCTGCACTTCTGTACTTAATTGTACAGGTTCTGAGGCTGGTGTTTCTGGTTATCCGACCGAAACTTGACATATATTCTAGACCTGACTCCACGGTGAGCTGCTTCCTTTGACGATTCTCAGCAGTGCTATGGAGTTATCTTTTGTTTATTTCTGTCTACTCCTCTCAGACAGCAGTACAGTTTGTATCATCTTTTGTATATTCTACTAGTTCGCCTGTTGACTTGTGACACTAGTTCCTGGCACGCACATGGTAGACTCTTTATATTGGGACTGTATATATATTGGATCATGATCATTGTGGTTGTATTTACTTAAGTTGGTTAATGTTTCCTCTTTTATTTAAATGATCTAAGCTTAAAACTTTGGGAATATGTAGGGTTGGTATGTTAAATAAGGATAATCTCACTAGTAAACAATTGTTGGCTTGCCTGACTCCGGTGTTGGGCGCCATCACGACCTGTGTTGGATTTTGGGTCGTGACAACATGGTATCAGAGCACTAGGTTCACGTAAGTCTCACGAGTCATGAGCAAACCCAGTAGAGTCTTGCGGATCGGTACAGAGATGTCTGTACTTATCTTTAAGAAGTTATAGGGTGTTAGGAAACCTCTCTTTGTTCTTATTCTATCGTGCAGTCGATAATTTATTAAATTCATTCTTCTATTCTCTCACAGATGGTGAGGACGCGCGCATCTGATGTTCAAAACCCGGGAAGGGCCGCTACCCTCGCTGGCAGAGGCCGGGGGAGGGCACCCGTCCGTGGTAGGGTACGAGGGCGTCCTAGAGCTATTCTGGTCCCGCCACCAGAGGACCCTATTATAGAGGAGCAGGATGAGGTGCCTCTAGCAGATCTTGCACCAATAGACTTTATGATGGCTCCAGGCTTCCAGGCAGTCATGGGCCGTATGATGAGATTTATGGACACTATGACCCAGGCTGGTTTATTTCCAGCAGATCCTGCCACTTCTCAGGCGGGAGGGGGAGCCCAGACCCCTACTGCCCAGGCCGCAGGACCGACAATAGCATTACATCACAGCCCGGGTACGCTGCCCATGGGTGGTACCCAACCTGTAGTAGCAGCTCCGGAGCCCAGACCAGCTGCGGATGGCAATCAACAGTAGATGTTAGACAGATAGACTCGATTGCGCCCTTCAGTCTTCGGGGGTGAGCGAGGTGAGGATGCCCAGGACTTCATTGATAGGTGCAGGGATAGACTACACAACATGGGGATCCTAGTGTCCCATGGAGTGGATTTCACCACATTCCAGTTAGAGGGCAGAGCTCGCAGGTGGTGGTAGTCTTATACTCTCAGCAGGCCAGCAGATTCTCCTACTGTCACTTGGGAGCAGTTCACACAGATGTTCTTGGACAGATATATTCCACCCTCTGAAAGGGAAGAGCTGCGGGGTCAGTTTTAGCGGTTAGAGTAGGGGCAGATGTCCGTGACAGATTATGAGACCAAATTTTCAGAGTTGTCACGCCATGCACTTATGATATTACCCACCGACACTGAGAGAGTGCGGAGGTTTGTAGCAGGGTTGCATCCAGGTATTAGATCCACCATGGCTCGAGAGGAGGAGATGGGTACTCCTTATCAGATCGTAGTGGAGATTGGTCGCATGATCGAGGGTTATCGGTTGAGGAGCAGGGAGCAGGGTCAGCAGGATAAGAGGGATAGGTTCTCAGGAGATTTCAGGAATGCCCCAGCTAGGAGCAGAGGTCGCTTTGAGGGTGGTCAACCCAGCAGGACTTCTTATTCGGCACCTCCACCACCTCCCCGAGGTGTCCCAATTAGGCCCCAGTTCAGTCCCATGCCAGAACGCTCATACCGTCCTCCAGCTATTCAAAGTTCTCCTAATGGCTACTCCAGTCGCCAGAGATCCTCCAGTTCCTATTTCAGTGCTAGGCCTGAGGGTTCACATCGCTCTCCGGCTATTCAGGATTCTTCTTCTTCGGGACAGCAGGATATGTCACCTGTGAGATGTTACGAGTGTAGGGATCTGGGCCATGTGAGGAGGGCTTGTCCCAGCTTTCGGGGCAAGACAGTGCAGCAGGGTTATCAGCCTATGAGTTCAGCACCAGCAGTCCGAGCACCTAAAGGTGGAGGATAGGTCTGCAAGGGTCGTCCTAGAGGTGGAGGCTAGTCAGGGGGAGTTCAGGCAGCTCCTGTTCACTCCGGTGGGGCTCAGTCTTCAGGTTCTCCATCCAGTTCTATGTTATTCCGGCCAGATCAGATGCAGTACCCTCAGACGCCGTGATCACAGGTATTATCTCATTATGTGGTAGAGAGGCTTCAGTATTGTTTGATCCAGGATCCACTTATTGATATGCTTCAGCCCTATTTTCTCCTTTTCTAGATGTTTCTCATGAGTCCTTCGGATCTCCTATATATGTGTCCACTCCTGTATGGCTCCGAAAGAGTTGAAGAAGTTGAAGGAGCAGCTTGAGGAGTTATTAGCCAATGGGTTCATCAGACCGAGTGTATCGACGTGGGGTGCTCCAGTTTTATTTGTGAAGAAGAAGGATGGGTCTATGCGGATGTGTATTGATTACCGCCAGTTGAATAGGGTGACCATTAAGAAAAAGTATCCCTTGCCGCACATCGATGATTTGTTTGACCAGTTGCAGGGTGCTCGTGTGTTTTCTAAGATTGATTTGCGATCGGGGTATCATCAGTTGAGGATTCAGGCTTTAGATGTTCCGAAGACTGCTTTTCGTACGAGATATGGCCATTATGAGTTCCTGGTGATGTCCTTTGGCTTGACTAATTCCCCAGAAGCATTCATGGACTTGACGAATAGGTTATTCAGGTCGTATATTGATTCCTTTGTCATTGTCTTCATTGATGACATTTTGATTTACTCACGTAGCCTAGGGAAGCACGAGAAGCATTTGAGAGTTGTGCTCCAGACTTTGCGAGAACAGACGCTATATGCTAAGTTCTCCAAGTGTGAGTTTTTGTTGGGTTCCGTGGCATTTTTAGGGCATGTGGTATCCGGAGAGGGTATCAAGGTTGATCCTCAGAATATCGAGGCAGTTCAGAGTTGGTCGCGTCCTACTTCAGCTACAGAGATCAGGAGATTTTTGGGCCTAGCAGGCTATTATCGCCGATTTGTGGAGGGTTTCTCTTCTATTGCAGCTCCATTGACTAGACTGACTCAGAATAATGCCCTGTTTCGATGGTCTGACGAGTGTGAGGCGAGCTTTCAGAAGCTCAAGACAACATTGACCTCAGCACCAGTTCTAGTATTGCCTTCCGGATCTGGGATGTACACAGTATATTGCGACGCTTCACGTGTTGGCTTGGGGTGTGTATTGATGCAGGAGGGGAGAGTTATTGCTTATGCTTCACACCAGCTGAAGGTTCATGAGAAGAATTACCCTGTGCACANCCCGGGCAAGGCAAATGTGGTAGCAGATGCTTTGAGCAGGAAGGCGGAGAGTATGGGTAGCTTGGCTTATATTGCAGCAGAGGAGAGACCTCTAGCCTTGGACATTCAGTCCTTGGCCAATCGCCTAGTGAGGTTAGACTTTTTAGAGCCTCGTCGAGTTTTAGCACATATGTTTTCTCAGTCTTTGTTACTGGGGGAGATTAAGGCCCGGTAGTTCTATGATCCGTGCTTAGCAGAGCTTCGGGAGAAAGTGGTTCAGGGTAGGGCCAAGGAAGCTACTATTGGCAAGGATGGTGTTCTGAGACTTCAGGGCCGCTTATGTTTTCCTAATGTTGATGGCCTGAGGGAGAGGATTCTAGAAGAGGCACATAATTCTCGATATTCTATTTATCCTGGTGTTACAAAGATGTATCGTGACTTGAAGCAGCATTTCTGGTGAAGGCGGATGAAGAAGGACATTGTGGAGTATGTGACTAGGTGTCTTAATTGCCAGCAGGTGAAGTATGAGCACCAGAGGCCAGGAGGCCTACTTCAGCAGAGGCCCATTCCTGAGTGGAAATGGGAGCGCATCGCTATAGACTTCGTGGTTAGGTTGCCTCGGACTGTGCGGAAGGTTGACGCGGTTTGGGTCATTGTAGATAGATTGACCAAATCGGCGCATTTCATTCTAGTAGCTACTACTTATACTTCTGAGAGGTTGGCCTAGATCTACATTCAGGAGATAGTCCGGTTGCATGGTGTGCCGATATCCATTATATCAGATCGAGGTCCTCAGTTTACCTTGCACTTCTGGAGAGCATTGCATAGTGAGATGGGCACCCAGATAGACTTCAGCACAGCATTTCACCCTCAGACTGATGGTTAGTCGGAGCGTACAGTTCAGATATTGGAGGACATGCTCAGGGCATGTGTGATTGACTTCGGAGGTTAGTGGGACCAGTTCTTGCCTTTGGCCGAGTTTTCGTACAATAATAGTATCATTCCAACATTGATATGGAACCATTTGAGGCTTTGTATGGTCGGCGATGTCGTTCTCCTATCGGGTGGTTTGAGCCTGGTGAGGCTAAGTTATATGGCACCGACCTAGTGAGGGATGCCTTGGAGAAAGTGAAGTTGATTCAGGAGAGGCTCCGTACAGCACAGTCTAGACAGAAGAGTTACGCGGATCAGAGGGAGCGTGAGGTATCATTTATGGAGGGGGATAGGGTCCTAATGAAAGTCTCGCCTATGAAGGGTATAATGAGGTTTTGGAAGAAGGGAAAGCTCAGCCGAGGCTTATAGGTCCATTCGAGGTGTTGAGGCGAGTTGGGGAGGTTGCTTATGAGTTGG
Organism: Nicotiana paniculata; assembly: GCA_005239505.1. NCBI lineage: Eukaryota > Viridiplantae > Streptophyta > Magnoliopsida > Solanales > Solanaceae > Nicotiana > Nicotiana paniculata. The sequence goes on along the minus strand of ML305627.1, from coordinate 61,399 downwards.
CGTTGCCTCCCAGTTTATCAGGAGTTCATCCAGCTTTTCATGTGTCCATGCTCCGGAGGTACCACGCCGACTTCTCTCACGTCGTTGATTTCAGCACTATTCAGTTGGATGAGAGGTTAGGCTACGAGGAGGAGCCAGTTGCTATTATTGATAGACAGGACCGCCAGTTGAGGTCCAAGAGAGTTTCTGTCGTAAAGGTCCAGTGGAAGGGCCATCCAGTTGAGGAGACGACCTGGGAGTGCGAGGAGGACATGCGGAGCAGATATCCACACATATTCAGCACTTCAGGTATGATTCTAGAACCGTTCGAGGACGAAAGTTTGTTTAAGAAGTGTAGAATGTAACGACCCGACTGGTCGTTTTGTGTTATCAGACCTCGTTACCCTAAATGAAACTTTCCATAGCGGCTTTTTATGATTTATGACTTGCGGGAACTAGTGGTCTGGGATTCGGAGGTGTTTAGAGTGCTACAGGAACAATTGGTTCCTTAAGGTTGGCCTTTAAGGCCAAGTTTGACTTCGGTCAATATTTTGGGTAAACGACCTCAGAATCGAGTTTCATCGGTTCCGGTAGCTTTGTGTGATGATTTTGGACTTGGGCGTATATTCGGAATGGCTTTTTGATGACCCGGGAGCATTTCGGTGCCCAATATTGAAATAAGAAGTTCTTTATGTTCCTATTGTGGTTTTGTACGCGTTTTTGTGTTATCGAGGTCCGAACGGAATTTCGAGACCGGGGATAGTTCCGTTATGTCATTTGTGACTTTCCTGCAAAATTTGGTGTCATTCCGAGTAGTATAGGTCGGTTCGGCACGTTGTTAGCGAAGTCTAGAAAACTTAAAGTTCCTAAGTTTGGTTCTTGGGATCTTGAGGTGTGATTTTGAGTTTTAGCATTTTTTTTTGGGTGTTCCAAACGCTCGAGCAAGTCCGTATTATAATTTGGGACTTGTTGGTATATTTGGACGAGGGATCGGGTGGGCCAAGGGGCCTCCCGGGCACCCAACGGGGCTAAAAACCAGCTAAAATAGCTGCTGGTGCACCTGATCTGGTGTGACCGCAGGTGCGCTTGCCCAGTCGCAGGTGCGGGACTGCTCCTGCGGTCTCAAGCATCGCAGGAGCGACCCCAGGTGAGGTCCCCCTTTCTCGCAGGTGCGGACAAAAGTCCACAGGAGCGGAACTGCTGGTGCGGCCATCCCTCCGCAGGTGCGAACCCAGCCCTTCCCGTCCAGTTCCGCAGGTGCGAGCCCCCGCTCGCAGGCGTGAGACCGCAGGTGCGGTCCCCGAGCCGCAGGTGCGGAATCCCTGTAGGCCAGGCAGTATATATTCTTTGAAACTCGGGATTTCACCCCATTCATTCATTTTCATCCACCATTAGAGTCTTGTGAGCTTGGGGAGAGCACACCACAACCTAGCTACTGTCACTCAACACTAGTTTAATTCATGATCATCTAGCTAAATTAACTACTAAATCATTGAAAAGTCAAGAATTGGGTAATAATTTAGGGTTCTTGAGAAATTGGTTAATTGCCCATTTATTGCTATAAATTCAAGTAGAAATCATACATTAACGATCCTTAGGCTTCGAGTGAGCGATTCCTCCGTGAGTTTTCGGAATTCGAGTGGGCGGGCCCGGGGTTGAATTTCGGGAATTCTTCAAGAATGTTGAATTATTGAATAAATAGGATAATTTTCCTACTTTGAGCATGCATTGATGTCATTGTACCATTTTTGGCTAGTTGTGAGTCCTCGGGTGTAGAGTTCGGAGTTCGGGCGCATCCTTGGTCCGCGGGGTAGATTCGACACGAGGTGAGTCTCCTTTCTAACCTTGTAAGAGGGAATTGTCCCCATAGGTGTTATATATGTTGTGTGTAATTGTTTTGGGGGCTACGTGCGTACAAAGTGACGAGAGTCCGTACGCGGCGACTATCATGCTATGTCGGGTAGTCTTAGAGCTCACAAGTATGTCTCTATGTGGCTTATATGTATCTTTGGGTGTTCTTTGAGATGCCTATTGCTTTTGAATTGATATGGAAATGTGGAAAGTTGCACTTGAACTCCCATTTGATCAATCCCTATTACAGGTATAGCCCTTACTAAGTTATTGATATGTCGGTATATATATGTACGTACGAGAATCAGCACTCGAATCGCAGGTATGATTCGCGGTCGAGGGAAGCTTTATGATAAATCAACATAAGTGTGTCAGCACTCGAATCGCAGGTATGATTCGCGATCGAGGGAAGCTTTATGGTAATTGTATATAAATGTGTCAGCACCCGAGTGGCAGGTATGATTCACGAGCGGGGGATGATTTACGTCTATTCAGTGTCTAGATATTTCCTTATGACTCCGGCCGGTTGTCTTACCCTTGTGTACATTGTTGCTTATTTTCAGTAGTTTCCTGGATTTCTATATTTGATAGGTATCTGTTGCTTACTGCCTCACATGTCTACTGCATTTTGTTATATACTGTTTTGTATTATTACTGTTGGACCTTAGTGAGTGTCATGTCGACCTCTCATCACTACCTCTTCGAGGTTAGTCGGGATACNCTCATGCTGCACTTCTGTACTTAATTGTACAGGTTCTGAGGCTGGTGTTTCTGGTTATCCGACCGGAGCTTGACATATATTCTGGACCTGACTCCACGGTGAGTTGCCTCCTTTGGTGATTCTCAGCAGTTATGGAGTTATCTTTTGTTTATTTATGTCTACTCCTCTCAGACAGCAGTACAGTTTGTATCATCTTTTGTATATTCTACTAGTTTGCATGTTGACTTGTGACACTAGTTCCTGGCACGCACATAGTAGACTCTTTATTTTGGGACTGTATATATATTGGATCATGATCATTGTGGGTGTATTTACTTAAGTTGGTTAATGTTTCCCCTTTTATTTAAATGATCTAATCTTAAAACTTTGGGAATATGTGGGGTTGGTATGTTGAATAAGGATAATCTCACTAGTAAACACTTGTTGGCTTGCCTGACTCCGGTGTTGGGCGCCATCATGACCTGTGTTGGATTTTGGGTCGTGACAGGTACTTACTTACTTTCCTTCTTTGCTTAATATCCAACCAAATAGAGAATTGATGCTGCCACTATGTTCTGGGATGAGTAAAGAGCGGTCTTCCGATTTGGTGACATAGAAATGACTCCTCTCTTAGAAGAAATAAAAGGTTTTTCTAAACTACCAGAGAATCACACCCCTCGCGATTTTCTAAAGATGTTGGTCTTTAAGAAAAATAATGAATTTCTTTGCTTAAATAAATCCTACATCCCTTTTAGGTTTCTTTATTAGCGTTATGGACATAGTAAGTTGTACCGTCTTTATCATGAGGAACTTGCCATTACTTCCTTAGGTTGGACGCTCCGCCGGGTCTATGTATTCATCATTTGCTTCTTGGGTTTGTTGATATTTCCAATGAAAGGGGGAAGGATCCATACTCGTTTAGCTATGGTTGTGAGGATTTTAATGGAAGGTATCGAGAGGCAAACGTAAACCATCATCCATATGATCCTAGTTGAACTGTACCGCGCTCTAGATCGGTGCAAGCAGGGGTTCGGACACTTTGAAGGTTGTAATCTGTTATTGCAAGTCTGGCTATTGGAACACTTTCAGAAGGAAGAATATCGTCAAGAGCTTCTACGGCAGCCATTGTTTGACTACATAGCTTACCACCATCCAATGAAAATGACATTCATCCCAGACAGGTTCGTACAGTCCAGAAGTGTTGTAAGTTGGGTACGTTTCTTCAGCAATCTGACAGATGAGAAGGTACATTGGACGTTTGAATTGTTTCCTTGTAGTGAATTCATCATCAGGTCGAGGGATACTACTCATTTGGTATTGATCGGGTTGCGAGGTTTTATCCTTATTCTCCTATAAGGGTAATGAGTCAGGCAGGTAGAAAACAAGTCATATCCCGAGTTTCCAACATGGTCCAGTATAAGGCGGATTTCAAAGGGGACATCATTCCTTTCAAGTTCGAGGTGCAACATATGTGGAACCAAAAGGTCATTGTGGAAAGAGAGACTTTTTATCTAGACAGATATCATGTTGTCCATGTGTACTTTTATCCATCATGGTTGGTAGATGATATGGCAGGAGACGTCAAGCCGAGGGTCAATTTGGAAAATAGGATCATTGATGATAGTTGAGGCACATGTCAAGTATAGGAGACTTCACAAAAGGGTCTTTGGGTCTAAAGCTAAGCATATGGAACAACACAAAGTGGAAATGGAGGCTATAAATGAATGGAAGGGGATCGCCACTAAGTCAACAGAGAGGTTGGAGTATCTGGAACAAGGATTGATGGAGCTTGAGGGAAAGATGAGAAAGAGGCTTGCGGATTGTCAAAACACGGATGGCAACGAAGGAGGGTATCTAGAAAAGTCTTAAATATTATTGGATATGCGCGACTTGAGGAACTTGATTGATGAAGTCAAAAGAGCCAAGCACGGAGAAGGTCCTTCAGGGACCAAATAGACTAGCAAATAGTGTTCTTTATTGTCTTCTAGCTTAGTTTTAGATTTCTATTGTAATAAGGCTAAATGCCATTAGTAACTTCATTATCATTGTCGATTTAGTGAAGTTTTTGCTCATTTTCACATTAATGAAATGACGCAATTATTGGTATCAATTTTCTCCAAGTACATGTGTCGCTTAGGCCTACCTCAAATTAGGACGCGAATTATTACATGACTTTGCAAAACATGTTTAATATTGCAAGCATTCTTTCAATACCCCTTACTAACTTGGTTACCTTTTGATTTTTCTTTCTTTTGATTATTCCATTCCCCAAGGTTGGTTCGTGATTTTACTGGCATCGTCAGCATATCACACTAGATCCAGAGGTCCTCCACCTCCTCCTCCACCAAGAGATCCCAAAAGCAAGAACAAAGGAAAAGCAAAAATGGATGATATGAGTGGTATTAGAAAAGTAACGCCACCATGGCAGAGAATGTCAAAACTTGAGATGGCCGAAGCACTCTGGCACATAATTAACTGGTCTTACGTCTGGAACAAAAGATCTTGGAGCTACAAGGAGCACTTGAGCAGGTCCGAAACTTGGCAAAGCTCTCTCTCACCCTAAATGTCCCTGATATTAACCAACAAAATCCAAATACCCAGAACCAAACATCACCACAAAACACGCAATACCAAAACACGCCACCAAAACCTCCTACACAACATCAGTACCCCACACCTCCCAAAACCTTAATCCTCCTCCCGTACCAACTCCTCAACAACACCATATCCATCTAACCCAATACCCACAGACTAACACTCATCACCCACCCCTAGAATGCACCACAACCCACTTCTGATCCCCAAAACTCAACAAATGACCACCCTTATTCCCGGATCCCTGGAGTCCACCAAAGCAATACAATATAAGTGGAAACCTTACCCCACATCTCTCAACAAACCCTATACATACCCGAATCGACCGAGAAGGACCAGCTCATTAAGAATATGGTGGAGGAGCTCAAGAAGCTCACTGGCAGAGTTCAGAATGTCGAAGGTGGTAAAGGCATTGAAGGTTTGAACTATGAAGACTTGTGCATTCAGCTAGATGTAGAGTTTTCGAAGGGTTACAAACCTCCCAAATTTGAAATGTTCGATGGAAATAATGATCCAAAAGTGCATCTGAGGACATATTGTGACAAGCTTGTAGGACTGGGCAAAAACGAACAAATTCGCATGAAATTATTCATGAAAAGCCTCACAGGAGATGCATTGTCCTGGTATATCAGCCAGAATCCGAAGAAGTGGGTGAGCTGGGTAAGCATGGCATCAGACTTTATGGACAGATTCAGGTTCAACACAGAGAACACACCTGATGTTTTTTACATACAAAACCTCAAAAAGAAACCAACAGAAACCTTCCACGAATATGCTACATGGTGGAGATCTAAGGCTGTGAAAGTAAGACCAGCGCTCGAAGAAGAACAAATGAATAAGTTCTTCATCAGAGCTCAAGACCCGCAATATTATGAAAGGTTGATGGTTATCGAGAACCACAAATTCTCCAACATCATCAAGCTAGGAGAAAGAATAGAAGAAGGGATTAAAAGTGGGATGGTGACGAACTACGAAGCACTGCATGCCACAAATAAAGCTCTGCAATCGGGAGGTATTTTGAAGAAAAAGGAAGTAGGTGTTGTAAGTCCTAAATCTCCTCTCACATACCAAACACCTCCACCCACATATCAACCTTCACCCCCCAGATACCAACAAAGTGCTACTACCTACCACGCCTATAACACTCAACCCGCATATTAGCATTCACCTCCACCCGCCTACCAAAATTACCAAAAACCACGACCAAAATTCGATCACAGACCGCCTAGACAATACACCCTAATCACTGAGCCCATAGACCAACTATATGAGAGATTGAAGGTTGCTGGTTATGTCACTCCCATCCCTACCGTTGCTATGGAAAATTCTTCTCATTGGATTAACCCAAACAAGACATGTGCCTATCATTCATGCATGAAGGGTCATACAATTGATGAGTGTCGCACATTGAAAGATAAGATTCAGACACTAATGGACAACAAGGTCATACAGGCAAAGGAAACTGCACCAAATGTGCGTAACAATCCTCTACCAGATCACAAGGGTGAGGGAGTGAATTTAATAGAGACTGATGAAGAATGGGATCCATAAGGATCAATCAGATTTATTCGAGAGGGGGATGATCCTAATACATCTCCCGTCACCCTTACACCAGTTGTGGCACAAACCCAAGTCCCATTTGAGTTCGAAGTAACTGCACCCTTCATTGTGATGGTAGCTCCCACACCATCCTACATGTCTGATGTCATCCCATGGGACTATGTTGCGGAATCCAGGAGAAAGAGAAAACAAAAATGGAAGAGATAGGTGTGGCACAAGGCATGACCAGAACAGGCAGAGTCTATACACCTGAAAACTTGGGAGGAACAAGCAAGGAAGCTGCATCTAAGCAGCCTATTGTCGAGACGGGTACTGATGACCTTTGGAGAAAAGTAAAATCAAGGGAATACTCTGTTATCGATCATCTGAATAAAACTCCCGCTTAGGTATCCATGTTGTCGCTGCTGCAAAACTCCGAGACACACAAGAATGCTTTGATGAAAATGCTGAGTGAAGCTTATGTACCCATTAACATCACTAGTGGGGAGATGTCCAACATGGTCGGGCAGGTACTGGAGAGCAACAAAATCACTTTTCATGAAGATGAGTTACCGTCAGAAGAACTAAGTCACAACAGTGCATTACACATCACAGTGCGATTTGAGGATAAGTTCATTGACAGGGTCCTAATAGATGGAGGATCCAGTCTCAATATATGCCCACTGACTACTCTAAAGAGGTTGGGTAAAGTCCTGCATGAGATACTAATGGGAAGCATGAAAGTGAAGGCGTTTGATGGATCCCAAAGAGCTACAATCGGAGAAATCAACCTCATCCGACAGATGGGCCCAACCTGGTTTGATGTTGAGTTCCAAGTGATGGATATATCTGCTACCTATAATCTATTGTTGGGATGTTCTTGGATATATGTCGTTGGGGCATTGGCTTCTACTCTGCATCAGTCTGTGAAGTTTGAATGGAATCATCAGGAAGTGATTATCCATGGGGATGGAAGTAACCCCATCTACACCAATCAGACTGTTCCAGTCATCGAGAATAGGAAGAAGCTGGGTGGAGAGGCATACCATCCACTGCGCGGGTCAATGCAATTAAAAAGGATCGATGGTGGAGTAACAAGATAGAAAGCATATTACTATAGACAGGGTATGAATCTAGCAAGGGTCTCGGCAAAAACCTCCAAGGGATCACCAAAGCAGTACAACCAAAACTCCATGGTAAACCTTTTGGGTTTGGGTATGAATATACTTGGCAAGAGTACCAAGATTTGTCACCGCCATGGCGTGGTCCTTATTATCCACTGGAACAACCGGTACCACCTCTATACCATACATTCCAACAAGCAGACATGATATGGGGATCAGAGGAAGATGAAGTCTTAGTCGGCATGAGAAAGTTATTTCTGGATGAAGAAGATATGGATTGTTGTGCGATAGTTGAGGAGGAGGAGGAGGAGGAAGACCTTATCATTCAGACCGTGGAAATAGGAGTTGTTCTCAAGAACTGGACTGCTGCACCGTCGCGGGCCCGTCGAGTTCCTAGGTAGCTTGGCAGATTGGCATCAATTATTTTTAAAATAGTTTTGAGCATTTGAGACATTTTCAGTATTTTGTTTTGAAATAATTGCTCGAGTCATCGAGTCGCATTTTTTGACGTTTTAAGATTTTAATTAATGCATTGCTACTTTTTGTATTTACTATTATTCTCTACATTTTCTCTTTTTTTACAACATTATTATTATCTATCCCGATGAACTTGTGACAGTGACATGTAATGAGACAACGCAACATAAGGATAGTGATTCGAAGGAACTGGAAGATGATACAATACCTGAGGAAATTTTCAAAGAAGTGGAAAATTTTGAAAACAAGCCAAAGTCCAAATTTGACGAAACTGAAGCAGTTAAATTAGGGGATTCCGAACTGGTCAAGGAAACACGCATAAGCATTCATCTATCATCGTCAGAGAAAGAAGAATACATTAGATTCCTAAAGGAATATGAAGATATATTTGCATGGTCCTACGATGATATGACGTGTTTGAGCACATCCATAGCGGCTCACAAGCTACCTATTAATCCTACGTGTCCACCAGTAAAGCAGAAGCTCAGGAAGTTCAAGCCAGATATGAGTTTCAAGATAAAAGAGGAGGTCACCAAGCAGGTCAAATCCAAGGTTCTTAGAGTGGTCGAGTACCCGACTTGGTTGGCCAATATTGTTCCAGTTTCGAAGAAAGATGGGAAAGGAAGAGTATGCGTTGACTACCGAGATCTAAACAGAGCAAGTCTCAAAGATGATTTCCCATTGCCCAATATACACATATTGATCGACAACTGTGCCAAGCATGAACTCCAATCCTTTGTGGATTGCTTCACGGGGTACCATCAGATCTGGATGGATGAGGAGGATGCTGAAAAGACAGCCTTCATCACGCCATAGGGAATATATTATTATAAAATGATGCCATTTGGTCTGAAGAACGCCGGAGCCACCAACATGAGAGCCATGACAACTATTCTCCACTATATGATACACAAAGAGATAGAAGTGTACGTATATGACGTTATGATGAAATCCAAAAGGAGTACGGACCACATAACAGATTTGAGGAAATTCTTCGACCGGCTTGGAAGGTATAATCTGAAACTTAATCCTCCAAAGTGTGCTTTAAGAGTCCCCCCGCAAAATTGTTAGGATTCATCATTAGTCGTAGAGGGATTGAGTTAGACCCATCAAAAGTCAAGGCAATCCAAGACTTTCCACCTCCAAAGAATAAGAAAGATGTGATGAGATTTTTACGGCATCTCAATTACATCACTCGCATCATAGCACAATCAATTGTGATATGTGAACCGATCTTCAAGATGCTGAGGAAAGATACTGCAACAAGTTGGACTGAGGAATGCCAGAAAGCCTTCGACAAAATCAAGGAGTATTTATCCAAACCGCCCGCTCTGGTCCCACCAGAGCCAGGAAGACCACTGTTGCTTTATTTGTCTGTACTGGACAGAGCTTTTGGTTGCATTTGAGACAACATGATGAAACTAAAAGAAAGGAGCAGGCGATATACTAATTGAGAAGGAAATTCACACCCTACGAAGATCGGTACTCTTTGCTGGAACGAACCTGCTGTGCTTTGACATAGATAGCTTAGAAGTTGAGGCATTATGTATGTGCATACACTACATATCTCATATCAAGGATGGACCCGCTGAAATATATCTTTCAGAATCCCACGCCTACATGTAATTTATCAAAGTGGCAAATATTGCTGAGTGAGTTCAACATCATCTATGTAACTCAGAAGGCGGTCAAGGGGAAAGCATTGGCGGATCATCTGGCAAAAATTCACGTAGACAGGGAATACGAACCATTGAAAACATATTTTTCCGATGAGGAGGTGTCATTTGTAGGAGAAGATATCACCGAAGCATATGATGGTTGGGTAATGTTCTTCGACGGAGCAACAAACTTCAAAGGAGTAGGTATCGGAGTTGTCTTGGTATCATAAACCAGCCAACACCATCCAGTATCCGCAAAACTCAGGTTTTCATGCACCAACAATATGGCGGAGTATGAGGCCTGCATCTTGGGACTCCGGTTGGCCATTGACATGAATGTTTAGGAGCTTCTAGTAATCGGGATTCAGATCTTTTGGTGCACTAGGTTCTAGGAGAATGGGCCACAAAGAACACCCAAATATTGCCATATTTGCACTGTGTAGAAGAGCTGATCAAAAGGTTCACAAAGATAGAATTCAAACATGTTACGAGGGTTAAAAATGAGTTTGCAGATGCATTGGAGACTCTATATTCCATGATACAACATCCAGACAAGAACTTCATCGATCCTATCCCAATAGGAATTAATAAACAACCAGCTTATTATGCTCATGTTGAATAAGAGAGCGGTGGAAATCCATGGTTCCACGACATCAAGGGATATTTGGAAAAGGGAGAATATCCAGAGCATGCTACCCATACTCAGAAGCGCACGCTTCGAAGGTTAGCCAACCATTTCTTTCAAAGCGAAGGAATTCCGTATAGAAGGAATCTAGACTTGGGATCATTACGGTGTGTCGATGACAAAGAAGCATCCAAATTGGTTGAGGAAATACATGCCAGAACCTACGGGCAACATATGAATGGGTTCACCTTAGATAAAAAGATACTAAGAGCATGGTATTTCTGGATGACTATGGAAACAGACTGCATCAAGCATGTTCAGAAGTGACACCAATGCCAGATACATGCTGACATGATACAAGTACCGCCCAATGAACTCAATGCAACAAGTTCACCCTGGTCGTTCTCCGCTTGGGGTATGGATGTCATCGGCCCAATAGAACCCGCTGCTTCAAACGGGCTTAGATTCATACTAGTGGCCATAGACTACTTCACAAAATGGGTTGAAGTTGAAACTAAGAAGGTTGTAGTAGATTTTGTTCGGGACCGCAATGTTTATCGATTCGGAATACCAGAGTGAATCATCACTGATAACACCGTCAATCTCAACAGCAATCTGATGAAGTCCATGTGTGAAATCTTCAAGATCAAGCATAAAAATTCCACAGCATACAGGCCACAAATGAACGGAGCCGTAGAATCTGACAACAAGAACATCAAGAAGATATTGAGGAAAATGGTAGATAATTCTAAACAATGGCACGAGAAGATGTCGTTTGCTCTTCTCGGGTGTCTTACCACGGTTCGCACATCAACTGGGCAACTCCTTACCTGTTGGTTTACGGTACTGAAGCAGTTATTCATGCCGAGGTAGAAATCCTTCTTTAAGAATCATATAGGAAGCTGAGCTCAGCGATGCAGAATGGGTACAGAGTCGCTACGAACAACTAGATCTCATTGATGGGAAGAAAATGAATGCGATATGTCACGGCCAACTCTACCAGAACAGGATGGCAAGAGCTTTCAACAAAAAAGTCAGACCAAGGCAATTCACAGCGGGGCAATTGGTGCTAATGCGAATCTTCCCACATCAAGATGAATCCAAGGGGAAGTTTTCACCCAACTGGCAGGGTCCCTATATGGTTCATCGGGTACTGACAGGAGGAGCACTTATAATTGCAGAAATGGACGGAGAGATTTGGCCAAAACCTATCAACTCAGATGCAGTCAAAAGATACTACATTTAGGATTGTTCACATTTCTTCACTTAATGTAACTGAACTACGTGTGACCTGATTCCCGTTTAAGGGGGGATACATAGGCAGCCATGTGGGTTCGGTCACATCTTAATAAAATCTTCATTTTCCCATGACCAGAAATCAGGGCAAGATCGCAAGTTCAGTCGACGTTGTCATGTGTGGAACAACCGAAAAGAATTGTCAGAAGTATGTATTTAAACTAGGGAAGAATTTTGAGGAGGACTCTCAAAATTCCAAAGCAAGGAGGTTGCAATGTCTCTAAATGTATCACAGTCACTAGTTCATCTAAGTTATTGATATTACTATAATACATTTCAAACAACTATATTTTTTGCTAATAATTTGTCAAATGCGTACATATTTTTCGAAAACTTTATTTCTATGATAGTCAAATGTTACCCAGGGCAACTCGAATGGGACCTCAAGACAAGAAGGCAAAGCAAAGAGTCAAGAGCACGAACCAGCCTTTGCCCCCGCAGAACTCACAATTTTTCTTTGGATGGAGGCACAATGAACACAACAGGAATATTCGCAAATACATACATACAACAAATCACTACCTTCATGACGACGAGTTACCAAACGCAAACACATCCAGCTAAGAAATACTTCACTCTCTCACAATCACTCATCATTTTTCCTGCATAAGGCTAAGCACTGCCTTTCCCTGCACGAGACTAAGCATCATCTCCTCTTCTAGCATGAGGCTAAGCATTGCGTCCATAATTGCATAAGGCTAAGAACTGCCTGCATGAGACTAAGCATTGTCTCCACTTTTTGCATGAGGCTAAGCATTGCCTCCGAAATTGCATAAGTCTAAGCACTGTCTTTCTTTGCATGAGACTAAGCATTGTCTCCATTCTTTGCATGAGACTAAGCATTGTATCTTCTTATATCATGAGGCTCATCATTGCCTCCATAATTGCATAAGGCTAAGCATTGTCTGCATGAGAATAAGCATTGTCTCCTCTCCTTGCAATGAGGCTAAGCATTGCCTCCAAAATTGCGTAAGGCTAAGCATTGCCTTCTTTCCATGAGACTAAGCATTGTCTCTATTATTTGCATGAGACTAAGCATTATCCCTTTTCCTGCATCAGACTAAGCATTTTCTCCATTTAGTGCCTAAGGCTAAGCATTGCCTCAGTAACTGCATAAGGCTAAGCACCGTATTTCCTTGCATGAGACTAAGCACTGTTTCCCTTCTTCACATCGGGCTAAGCACCGCCCTCATCTCATACATGACTAAGCCTTGTCTTGTCCCATCCTCGCATATAACCAAGTATCACATGTTTCTTTTATCAAACGATCGATATTGCCATATCATTGCATTTCATGGGCTAAAACAACGCCATTTTGTCCAAAGGCATCATGGTTTGAAGGCACCATCCTCATAGTTGGGAGGCACCATTCCATTTTCGGCCCCCATTTTTTAAAAAAATTCACATCACTCCGGCTCAATTCGGCCAAAATTGGTCATCATTTTCTTTACCCGACAATTCTTTCGTCATTCCCGAGTAAAGAAGGGTAGCTGTTGATACCCAATTTTGCCCTCATATTTTTTAAATAGAATATATACTTCCAAAATTTCATTTTGCATCATTATTTAATTTATAAGTATTTTCCATAATTTTTAGAGCTTTAAAATTAATTTTCTTGCATTTAAATTACCTGAATATTTACTAATTATTCTTTCAAATTATTTGTGATGACTTAGTCATCCAAATTTATTATTTGAATCCATATATATGCTTCAAATATTTTTCACTTTATTTCATATAATTATATTAGTATTTTAGGCTATTTACACAATCTTGCAAAAATAGCCTATATTTTATAATTTATTGCAGTTGTCATTTTATTAAGGTCAAAATATTTTTTTACATTTTTTATAATCCTCTACTATTGTTTTAAATTACTAGGTTGCATTAATAGTATTTTTATATCTATTTTAGCAATTTTATTAAATTATTATTTTCTTTAATTTCTTATATTTTAAAATTTGGCCAAAAAGAGGCAAAATTTCGGACCCAATTCACTAACCCACGCCCTATAACTCTATCCCAATAACCCTAGCCCGATACCAGCAACCCATCACCCTATGACCATTTTTATGACCCGCCCCATTTCCCTTCTAATACTGGTCGTTGATCTTAGGGATCAACAGCTCACAAGCCACCTCCCCCCCACCCATTTAAATCCATTAAACCTAAACCCTAACCTTATTATGCCACTCCTGTCGCCTCTAAGATCTCTCTATCCCGCCTCTCTCTGAAGAACCCTAATCGACGCCCTTCACCAATCCCTCTCCTAATCCCATTAACAATGGGATTCACCCATTATTTACTTACCATACTTATGTTCCTTCGTTGCCGGTTGCCTCTTTATGGTATTACATAGTACTTGCTCTATTTTGGCAAGTACAAATCTTCGAATCAAGGGGAATCAACTTCAATAATTGAGATCCAGACGATATTTCGTCTATGTACGTTTATGGCAAGGCTATATGAGTCCGATTTGCCAAGATCCTTGGCCAATTTTTGATTTCTGTCAACTATGGTTTGTTTGGTTTTCTCCTAATTCGATTCAAAATTGATTTTTGCATGTTATTATTTCCTTATTTTTGTGATTCGATTGATGTTTTCATTTGATTTTGGTTAACTGAACACTATAAAAACCCTTCCCTAAACCCCCTAAAAACTGAGTTATCACTGCTGCTGCACTCAATATATTTTCCATTCTCGTTCATCTTCTCTTAAACACTTGGCTCTTTGGTCGGCTGAAAGCCAAGGCCATAATATGATCAACCTCCTCCGATGCAAGCACTGCTCGGGGCCTTTACGAGGCTCTTGTGAACTCTGAAGCATCGGAGACTTGGGGTTTTTGCTACCAGTATTCTAAACCTCTTGTTCTTTTTATCGTTTAATTTCACTACTGGTTAGTGTCTTTAACTCTTGCAATACTAAATATGTTTCTTTTGTATATCTATATGCATCCTGGGTATTATATGTGTTTAGATTCTGTCAACATGACTTATTTCCTTTGTTAGTTGTTACTCGATTGCCATGATATTGTTCTATATTCCCCTGAAATTCTATGTCTTTTGATAGTTGAATGCATTTTCAGTATATGTGATAGATTCCAACTTGCTCTCAATTTATGTTGGATCAATATGTGTTCTTTACGATATCCTGCACTTCTGTGATAGTTTTTCTTGTTTTCCTCTGAAATCAGACCAGCAGGACCTGAACATGTTTGAACTTTAAGTTTCAACGCATGCCTATTATATGTATGCTATTTTTTAATAAATCTGATTATCACGACTACCAATGTTTTGTTGTAGAATTCTCTTCATTCCTCGCTTTGGGTATTATACTGAAATTATTATGAAATCATCATTTTGCTTTGAATGAATTCTTTTTTGTCCTAGTCTTGTGTTTACTCAACTATTATTTGCAAACTGGCCACAGCTATAGGATCCAACACTGTCTTAGATCATGTTTCCTTGCTATTTGTAATTCGATCTAAGACTTTAGGATAGATACCCCATTTCCTCTCTTATGTATTGATGTACAGCTGATTTGCCCTTTAACATGCCATAAGTTCCTGTAGAACCTCTGTTCTATGACTTCTTATTATCATATTAAGTTTCATGATGTTGGCCAAGCTATACCACGAATATGTTGATATGCTGTTTGTGACCTTATTCTCATTAAAACTGTCATGATTAAGACCGTCATATAAATTTCTACTCTACTTGCCTCATGCATGTGCTTATACTAGATTAACATATGAAGTTCTTTAGTTTGGTTCCAAATCTGTTTTATTTTGACACTCTAGGAGGAATGTCTTGCTAGTTTCATGTTGCTAAACACTGTCGCTTCAAATATTTTTTTTGTGAATACAAATTTGCCTCATATATGTCTCATGTGCTTGCCATTGTCTTATCTGTGTGTCTTTGATTGATAATTTGTTAGTAGCTATAAGAGTTGAGTATGTGCACTTAGAATTCTTCTTAACCCAATTCAGTAAGTAGTAGTTGATTAAGTTGTTCATCTGCCTTTATTAAATGTGTGAATTCTCTACCTTCGCTTGGTATGGGTCTATGCATGAGTTTATAATTGGTACATTTCAACTTTTGAGTCAAGTTTAGGCATGAGTTTCCTGTTAGTGCGAAGAATAAGCATATTGAAGTCCCAGGCAGACCTGGGTTATCTCCTTTGGGCCTGCTCTATGTGGGGAACTTGTAATCATTTATATATTGTTATTGTGAAGTTTATTTTCATTCCTTCTTGAGCCTATAATAAGTTGTAAACAAACAATTGGGGTGTTAGTGAAATTGGGGAAACGGGTATATTCTAATATTCGCATAAAGGGGTAGAAACATACCTATAGGATCTTTCATTTTGCTCAATATACTCCATTTCTATGTGTTTGTTAGAAATCATGCCTATAAGATTTAAGGGTTTCATTTTGCTCAATATGCTCTATTTCACGTGTTTGTTAGAGATCATGCCTATAGGACCTAAATATTTCACTTGTTCACATACTCCACTCCTACACGTTATTAACTACCTATTATATTGCAACATCATGGGTTATTTGCTCAATTTTCTCTATTGACATGTGTTAGATATCATGCCTATAGGATCGTGTTAAGTGATAGAGACATGTTCTTATTAATATTCGTGTAGATGTCAAGCCTATAGGACCATATTTGATGAATTGGCTACTATTATTGTTATTCCCATCACATTGCTCGCCTAGAAAGCATGCCTATAGGAATGAAGTGTTATAGAACCAGTTTCAATTGCCAACTCTTAGAAATCCTGCCTATAGGATCATGTTACTAGCCTAGAAAGTATGCCGACAAAATCAAATGCGGGTTGTTTTAAACTGTCAAACGGTTTTACTGCTTCCTTGCGCAAACAATTAGAGATCATGCCTATAGTATTTGTAATACCTATGGTCTGCAAATTCATTGTTCTAGACAACACCACCGCATGTACGCTTGAAATCAGAATCACATAGAAGCCATGTCTATAGGATTTAAGGACTCTAATCCGTCTTAACCCTGAAATTTGTCTACTGCCTATAATATAAACCTGCTTGCGTGTATTTGTTGCTTACATGTGGATACCAACTTGAGCCATTTACTGTCTTTATGTGTAGTCCTACATGTTTTGAATGTCGCTTAGATTTATCATTTTTGAGCAACCTAAGTAAAGTCTAGAACCATCCAAATAGTAGGTCCAAAGCCTCCTGGGCCACAGGCATGGTACGGGTAGTGCACGCATAGGACACGACTTAGAACTGAATTAGAATGCTTTGGGTAAACAAATTCAACATAGTAATCGGGTAGCAGGAGATGATAGTTTGTGCCCGCTGATTAATATGATCAACTTCTATCTAAAAGGAGTTGTGAAGTATTATTTATGTTGCACGGGGTGATCCTTTAGACTAAAAAACTTAGGACCCTTCCCTCTTTCTTTTGTACACTTAGTCGCCTAATATAGACAGTTATAGCTCTATTCTTGTAAGATTTGTACCAATTACCTTTGTGTTATAATAAAATTCTTAGACCTTTGTATTCTTTGTTTATTTGATCACCTAGCCTAATTACACGATCCACATAGTTCTAGGTTCGGCCGGGATCCACAGTTGTGGACCTTAAGAGTGCGTAACACTTTCACTTTGAGGTAATTTGAGCCCTTACCCGATCTTTGGTGACATTGACTAGTCAAATAGAGTTATTTACATAATAGGTGTCTTAACGCACCTTAAAATCATTAGGTGGTGACTTTTCTCTTTTAATCCCATTTAAAAGAGTTGTCACATGTCGAAACCCGCTTTCGCGAGAAAAAGGAGCACGATAGGAATAGCATAGAATCGGGCCTGACCGCCACCTGATCGGCCTCCCCATCTAGGGCGACCTCTAGCTGCGTGGACCCTACCTTATGAAACATGGATAGGTAATGCTCCACGATGAACTGGACGAGCTATATGAGCGGGCCTGTAAGGACAACCCCTGTTGTGGTGAAACTGACCTCTAGAGGGAACACTGCTGAAACCACCCGAACCACGAGGCCTCTTGGACTCCCTCTCCTCACGCTCTTGACTGTGTTCCACCTCTAGTCGTCGAGAAATATCAACTACCTCATCGACATATCACCCGATACACTCTCCTGAGTCATAACAAAACGCAACTGATAGTGGAGGCCATCAATGAACCTCATAATCCTGGCCATCAATGAACCTCCTAATCATTTCCCTCTCACTGGGAACCAACCAAATTGTGTGACGAGCCAACTCTAAAACTCTCACCTCATGTTGGGTCACAAATATGCCCTCTTAACTACCTGCGCAGCTCCTCCCTGCGGGTATGGGGCACAAACTTCACAAAGAAGAGAATGAAGAACTCGTGCAATGAAAGTGGTGATGCACCGACTAGCCTGCGCCTCTCACAGACCTCCCACCATCTGAAGGCAGCCCCAGTAAACTGAAAAGTAGTAAATGAGACCCCACTGGTCTCCAGAATACCCACCGTACGAAGAATCCGCTAGCACCTATCCAAGAAATCCTGGGAATCCTCGGACTCAACCCCACTGAATGATGGAGGCTAGAGTCTCCCAAATCTCTCTAATCTCTTCTACTCATCATCACTCATTACGGAACCCACATGGGCCTGAGCAACTGCAGTTGGCTGGGCTAATAGTACCCCCGGTGTATGAAGTCCCTGCATCACTTGATCTAGAGTTCAGGCAGTGGAAGTCTGAGTACCTCCTCCGACCTAAGAAGTGGTTGGCGCGGTCTGAACAGAAACTTCCTAAGCAAGGCTAGTGCATTACAGTCAATATCTGAGCCAAAGCCTCCTGAAGGCCTAGAATCACAATGGGCGCAGTTGGTGCTTGAGTTGGCTCTACTGGATCAACCACATCTAGAACATGCTCCTGAGCTAGGGCAACTGGTAGATCTACATGTGTTGCTCTAGCTTCTGTACGAGCAACATTTCGGCCCTTACCACGACCCCTACCACGGCTCTGGCCTCTCGTGGCCTTAGCCGGTGGTACTGGTGGTTGTCCATCCGGTCTGGTAGCACGTGTTCTCACCATCTGTGAGAGAATAGAATAACATAAGTTTATTTCTCGGAATCGACAAATTCGCATGACATGAATACAAGAATGTGAAGTTTCCCTAAGGATTCGGCAGCCTCTCGAAGATAAGTACAAATGTCTCCATACTGATCCGTAATACTACTAACCTTCCCATGACTCGTAAGATCTGTGTAACCTAGGATTTGATACAAACTTGTCATGATCCAAAATCCAATCTGTCGCGATGGAACCTATCATGATACTAGGCAAGCAGATAACTCAGACATTTCCAACACTTTCTAATTTAAAAATATAATAAAAAGCATTTAAATAAGTAAAATCTCAAGGAAAAACTGGTAAAACTGTCACAACTCAATACAGAAGTTTCCTAAAACCAGGGTATCCCCGAGTAAATGAGCAGCTATACCAAATACAAAGCCTGATACATTGTCCAAGAAGCAGAAACTGAATAAATAAAACTGAGGGATAGGGGAGGAGAGTCAAGGTGTGCAGACACTAGAGCAGCTACCTCAAAAATCTTCGAATGACTGAACAACTCTAAGAATCGGCAACAACAATGAGAAACACCTGGATCTGCACACGAAGTTGAGGGTGTATCGTGAATACAACTAACTCAGTAAGTAACAAGTACAACTATTGGACTGAAAGAGGTGACGAGCTTCACATGGTACGGTCCAATTACAAAATTACGATACAAAAAGGTAGATATGCTACCAAAGTTAACAGATAAAGCCCAAACAGGTAGGATATGCCAAATACAATAGAGATAAGTAATAATGCATCTCGCTATCTACATGCCAGTTACGTATGCCAACTGGAGTGCAAAACAGAGATGAAATCATATGCATATTCTCAGAGTATCAACCACTTAGTTCTCACATTAACTCCTTCCTCACGGTCACTCATTCCTCACAGCCACTCAGTCCTCACAGTCACTCCATCCTCACAATCACTCAATCCTCTCAATCGCTCGCTACTCGCACTCGCACTCGCACTCAGTAGGTACCTGCACTCACTGTGGGTGTACATACTCCGGAGGGGCAAATCCAGCCCAAGCGCTATAATAATCCAATCATGGCATGAATTAATAAAACATGTTGTGGCATGCAGCCCGATCCAATAAATATCCTCACAATTATGCCCTCGGCCTCACTCAGTCATCAATCTCACCGGTCTCTCGGGCTCACAAGAATCATGATAATCAGCCAAAACAATAATGATATGATGTATCAATAAATGGCAATAGAGACTATGTATGATATGCAAATAATAGTTGTGACTGGGTACATAATTGCAATTTAAGCAGATAACTTAACATGCAACACGGCCTCTATGGGTCAACAACAGTATCAGCATGGAGCCTAAGCATGATTTCTAACATGACTTGCAGCTCAATTTCTCTAACACATGGAGAATATATGCATAACAACATGATTATTCAACTAAACAGTTCCATGGAATTGACCAACTCACAATTCCTACGGTGCACGCCCACACGCCCATCACCTAGCATGTGCGTCACCTCAACACCAATAACATAACACATAATTCGGGGTTACATACCCTCAGAATAAAGTTTAGAAGTGTTACTTACCTCAAACCGAGCAAATCTCTACTCCAACAAGCCCTTGCCTCATGAATAGGCCTCTGAATGCCTCGAATCTAGCCACAAACAATTTGATACAATCAACACGAGCTAAAGGAATCAATTCCATAAGAAAATACTAAGTTCTTAATCAAAAGTCAAAAAGTCAACTCAAAAGTCAACCCCTAAGCCCTCGTCTCTTAATCCCATTAAAATTACAAAATCCGAACACCCATTCAACCACGAGTCTAACCATACCAAAATTTCTCAAATATGATATCAAAGTCTCGCTCAGATCCCCAATATTTGGACTAAGAAGTTTCCTCCATTTTTCCCAAATCACTAATTAAATGATGAAATCAAATATATAATTATGAAATTTAACCAAACCTAAGTAAAAATCACTTATCCCAATCACTCTCTTGAAAATCTCTCCAAGAATCGCCTCCAACCAAGCTCTCAAAATCCAATTTTGTAAAATGACTCAAACCCTCATTTTTTAAATATTTAAGTTCTGCCCAGATGTCCCTTCTTTGCAAGCGCGGAAAAATATTTGACATCGCGAAGCACAAAATCCACTGCCCCCAGAACTCCCTCTACTCTATCGCATACAAACTCACGTGAACGCAAAGCATAGGCTTCCCATCCCTACGCAATCGCGGATAGACACACGCGTTTGCATAGAACAATGCGCGTGACCATCTCTTGCGTCCTTTCCTCATCGCGAATGCGGCTTAGCCCACGTGTTCGTGATGCACTGATTCCCCAGCTTATGCGATCTCATACCAGAACTCGCGATCGCATAGAACAAGAACCTCAGCTTCCCAAATTAGCCTACGCGATTGCGGACCTTCCCACGCGATCGCGTATAGGGAAACAAGACCTGAACACTAGCAGTCTTCCAAGCCAAAATTTGATTCGCCAACCATATATACCAACAAGTCCTAAATCATGATACGAACTTAGTCGAAACCTCAAATCATATCAAACAACATCCAAAACTCGAATCACACCTCAATTCAAGCTTAACGGAAACCAAAAAATCCCAACTTCTACAATCGATGCCGAAACCTATCAAATCAAGTCCGATTGACCTCAATTTTGCATACAAGTCATAAATGACACAACGAACCTACTCCAACTCTCGGAACTCCAATCCGAGTCTGGTAACCATAAAGTTAACTCTAGGTCAAACTTCTAAATTTCCAAAGCTTCTAAATTTCCAAAGCTTCTAATTTTCCAACTTTTTCCATTTCAATCCTAATTCAACTACGGAACTCCAAATCACTATCTGGACACACTCCTAAGTTTAAAATCACCCAACAGAGCTATCGAAATCATCAAAACTTCATTCCGGAGTCGTTTACACATGAATCAACATCCAGTCAACCTTTTCAACTTCAACTTCAACTTCCAACCTTGAGACTAAATATCCCATCGCATTTCAAAATATCTCCGGAACTGAATCAACTAACCCGTCAAGTCATATAACAACAATTAAGCTTAAGATGATCAGTAAATGGGGGATCGGTGTTACACTACTCAAAATGACCAGTCGGGTCGTTATAGTATTTAAATAAAATATTACCCTTTCTATCATAGTACAAGTTTAGCCAAATACCATAGTAAATCCAGCTGCCATTAGCCTCTGATACCCAGCATATGCACAACTTTTACGAGGCATATCACTCTTCCTCGTTGGACCTCCAATAGTAGTATTTTATTTTTGGATGCTTGATTGAATACTAGGTTGAGATAAGTTAACATGTTGTACAGTTGAAGTAATTCCACCACTTCCACCAGCTGTAGAAGTGGTTCCAACACTTCCACCAGCTATAGCAGCAGTTGCAGCACTTCCACCAGCTACAGCAGCAATTGCAGCACTTCCACATGCAAATCTCTGTATACACAAAATCCAAATAAATATTAATAATGGAATTGAAATGAGAAATGAGTTAATAGAAGTTCATCTCAACACTTACAAAACTTGGACATCCTTTCTAGTTATGTCCAAACTCTTGCACGTAGGACATTTATTTTGTCTCTCCTTCCTTGTACCCTTTCCAAACTTCTTCTTTGGTTCATTAGCAAACTTTTTCCTTTTTTTTTTCCACTTTCCTGGCATTGCAGTTATAATAGGTAGAGTTGTGCTTAGTGTCCATATCTTCTTATCTGTTAGAGGTTGAATGAATCTGCTGAAGACTTCATGTAGGTCTCTTTTTCAGACCAGGTGTTCACAAAGGCCTCAAGCTCAAAGTTCTTAAAATGCATTGCACTAATTGCATATGCACATTTATTTCAGCGGCTATTACCTACAACAACATATCTTCTTCTTTAGGTCAAGTACATGCTTATACTATGCATCTATAATCTCATAACCAGTATCATCATTCCATTTTAGTTCACATCTTATTGCAACTTGAGAATTCTATTTAATTGCTTCCAAAGCCATAAGTGATGGACACACATATTTATTTCTTGAAAACATCTCTCACATCATCTCCATCTTTAGATTCTGATTATTACTGCATGAAAATAGTTCATGTTTACATACTCCTTTTAGAAATGCATGATCAAAGACAATTATCTTTATGTATCCCTCACTAGCCTGCTAGTTTTCAGTGCGTCATGAAAGACATATATTCCCATAAATACCTCCTTGTCGAGTTCTATATTCTTTGATCCTTATCACTACAATAGTGCCAGGATTAGTAGCCTCTAGAAATTTTTATCATAATCATATAGCCTAGCAAATTCTTCCATGTAATTACCAATATGCTCTTTCATAACTATTTTGCACTTGTGGGTAGAATTTTACTAACATGCAACCCATATATGACAAGTAACTCTTGAATTTAATGGATCTTAAATTGAGGTTCACCAATAATACTTTCTCTATAAGTTGTAGCAATCCACGGTGGATTACACAACTTTTTCCTTGTGTTTTTTAGCATTTGTGGACAAGGGAGTATGTCTTTATAATAAAATTTTCAGTGCTACCTTGTATCCTACCTAGAATATTCCAAAAACAACCTTCAAACACTTGTCCCTAACCCTATTCTTCTCATAAGATTTCAACTTTAGCAGCACTCCTTTATGAATAGAGTAAGTTTGCAATGTATTCCTAAATTGTATAGCATTTTTAAATATCATATACAATTGAAATAGTATTTTCTTGTAGCTAGGGTCAAATCTCACCATGTTACTTAAATTCGTAAGTGGTACATCTCTTACCTCATCAGTTCTAACAAGTTCCCCTTCCCCATCACTACACTCATTGCCTAGATCTGAGATGTTAAAGTACTGGTCATCCCTTCCTAGTTTCTCTTTATATTTCCTTCTATTTTTCTTGTAGGTATATTCAAAAGCAGCATCTATACCAACTGGATTAGATGGTATCTCATCTATCTTTACTTGAGCAGCTTTTTTTGTTGAGTTTTTCTTTGATCTTGGATTGTATAGCTTTAGCTAACTCGTCATCCAACTCACTACAATCTTCAATGTTCTCATCCATATTGGTGAATCGAAATCAGACTCTTCAGACTTGTGTCACGACCCAAAATTCTACCAAGATTGTGATAGCACCTAATTCAAGCTGCTAGGCGAACCAACTGACATAAACCACAATTCAAACATTTTAAATCATTAATTAAGTCTAGATAGAGATAAAAATATAGCATAGGTCTAAAGTTACCAATACAAGTGCTAAAATACCAAAAATATCACTAGAAACTGGGGTCACGATGTCATGAGCTAGTGCAACTGAATTAAATTAACACTATTTGGGACATAATACGTATATTGTCTGGATGAGAGGAAAAAATTAATGAATAGATAGCGGAAGGTAACTCCTAAGGCACCGGAAATCATTCAAGCGGCTCTATCTTGTGTCTCAGAGCAAGTACTCCTAGATAGCCTCCTAGGATGCATTGGTATTAGGCTCTGAACCTGCATAAAGATATGCATAAGCGTAGCATGAGTACATCGACGCTAGTGCTCAGTAAGCATCTTGAGCGACCCCAACAAAGTAGTGACGAGGATTTGGTCAAAAAATGCTTAACTTATGAACTTGTGCAATTCACACACATAATAGTGATAGAAAAGAGGCATAGTATTAGCATAATGAAATATGCATAGATAGAGCATATAACACCCTATCACGACTAAATAAAGCCAATGCATATAAAAAAAATTATATATATATATATGTACAAGTAAAATATATAATAATGTGTAGAGTAGCGCAAAAATTCACTTAAAATAGATAAAATCTCCACCTTTATGCTCTTACTCATCAACTATTATCATAATCAAACTTATGCGCACACAATCCAAGGTAATATGGGTAATCAAGTGAGTCTAGAGGGACATATTCATATTCACTCATCCTAGAGGAATATGCATAACATCCCTAACTAATACCTTAATAGGAACGTAAATCCGCATGCTCTAACAGTTTAACAGCTCTAAGTAGTCTCAAATATGTAATGAGAACAAGATATATATGTTAAAAATGTGCATATTAGAAAATAATATATGAATAAAAAGTTCCATCATGTAAAACTAGTACAAGAAATTCATAATGTTAAACTAACATGTGAAGGATGCCTATAATATTGTGCTAACATAAATAAGATGCTCAAGTAATCATACAACAGGCAAATTATGAAACAAGTAAATCAGGTATCAAATAAGGCATAAGGAGGAATAACAAACTACCCCAAACGTGGATAAACCCTGGAATCTATGCTTATGCTCATCACCTTGCATATACATTACACTCAAACACGAAGCAAGTAACAATAATATCATTGTAGGAAAAAAATTCCTAACGAACTCAACCAAAATACTAACCTCTATTTGGGCAAGCTTCAACCTCCCAACACCACTTTCCCAAGATACACTACCTCGCTCCAAAGCCTCCAAACACCCAAAGTCTAGATAAGGAGTGCTTATGAAGGTCAAATATAGTCATAGGACTTAATTTCATAAGAAAAGATTCGATCTTGATCAAAATCAATAAATGTCAATACAAGTTAACCTCAGGCATGCATGGCTAAACTCCGAAACAAAATTAAATTCCAGAGATTAATGAAATCCTAAGTCCAAATTTATAATTAGATTCTCAATTCAAGTCCAAATTGGTGTTCAAATCCTAAAAAGTACTTTCTCATCTTACAAGTTAAAAACTCTCTTTTAAACATTTTGATTCTATAATTTAGGTGTTAAAATCCATAAATATTCATGATATATAATTAAAATCAAATGTAGATTACTTATCCTCAAGTTTGTAAGTGAATTCTCCAACAAAACTATCTTAGTAGAGCTCTAAAAATCCAAAAATAGTAAAATGAGCTCAAAATTCTAATTAGACCTAAGTACCCATGACAACATTTTGTTCATCGCAATCGTGACAGAGGACCACGTAATCGCGAAAAAGAAACCTAATGTACTCTCATGCGACAGTGACCACAAGTCACGTGATCAAATAGGCCAATGCCCAAACACCTTACGGGATTATGAGACAGAGATCTATGATCACGATACACTACTGTGCACCAAGAAATTTCAGTTTTTCCAACTTGCTTCCAAATGCTGTGAACACCTCCAAGCCCCTCGGATCTTAATGCAAACATACGTGCAAGTCCAAAAATACTATACGGGCTTATCCAATGTCTCAAAACATAAAACATAGCTTATTTACTCAACGAAAGACCAAAGTCAACTTAATGACTTCAAAGGTTTAAGTTAGCATGTAAGTGTACCAAAACGCTCTTGAGCCTTTCTGGACGCAAATCACACGTAGCTACAAGTCGCAAATCATCAGACGAACTTATGAGAAATATCACATTAGTGAATGAGTTACAAAATGCAGAATGATTATTTTGGTCATTACAGCTTGTATACATTAAATGAATACGATGTTTGAAGGTGGTAGGAAGAGAAGTTATTATGTTTAACTCTTCATCTTTTCAACTACAACATCTCCTTTACCATTCCCCTTATCATTACCACTGTTATTTATATCACAGTTTCAGGGTGACATATTAGCCCTAACATTTAATTCAATTTACTGCCCATGTATTTGTGCAGTTATATCCACAAAATCAGTTATGTCCTCAATAATAACAATAATAATAATAATAATAATAATAATAATAATAATAATAGGAGTATTA
The DNA here is from genome assembly GCA_005239505.1 of Nicotiana paniculata. Lineage (NCBI taxonomy): Eukaryota > Viridiplantae > Streptophyta > Magnoliopsida > Solanales > Solanaceae > Nicotiana > Nicotiana paniculata. Next base: position 34,717 of record ML305627.1, on the reverse strand, counting down.
ATGAAATGGACAATAAAAATATCTACAAAGTCCCACCCTTCAATTTTTTAATAAACAAAGCACATCGCCATCATTTCTTAGCATGTAATAGCCACTCCTTTTGTTAACTTTACATCCAAATAGTTTAACTTGCAAACAACTTAAGTCTCTAGCAAGCTTGTGATATAATATAATATTTAGCTCATCAAGAACCATTATAACTAACTTAGGAAAAGTTACTCCATTAGCATACCTTAGCTCAAGGTCAGTGTCACGATCCAAAACTTAGCCTATCATGATGGCGCCTAACATGGTACTAGGCAAGCCGACACCTCAAAAATATTTCCCACACTTTTAAATGAAAAATGAACTAAAATAGGTTTAAATAATTAAAGCTCTCATAAACTGAATATATGATCAAAACTCAAAACGGAAGTTCCCAAAACCAGGGTGTCACTGCGTACATGAGCGTCTATACAACACAAGTCTGAAATATTGTCTATGAAAAACTGAAACTAAATAGATAAAGCTGAAAGATAGGGAAGGAGATTCAAGGTCTGTGGACGCCAGACAGCTACCTCGAAATCTCCGAATGACTAATCTGCTCAGATAATCAGCACCCACCATGTCCAGAAACACATGGATCTGTACACGAAGTGCAGGATGTAGCGTGAGTACAACCAACTCAGTAAGTAACAAGACCAACTATTGGACTGAAAGTAGTGACGAGTTTGAGTAATAAATTCCACATATGATGGTAGGCTATAATTGTGTGTTTTAGTTGCTTGTCGTTGTCACTCCCCGAACCTTGGTCTGGGCGTAACACGGCACTCGGTACCTGACTGCATGTGACCGAGAAAACCAACTGTATGGCTGGATCAACATGTAGTATAACTGTAAGCTAGATGTAAATATACAACACGATGACCTACTAAAGAGTCTAACTGAAATATCATAGATGCGGAATAATATTGGAAGGTATGCAAGTGTAAATGAGTAGCCGACAAGGCTAACACATAAAAGCTTGCTAACATCTGACTAACTGAACTATAGTCTATGAAGCCTCTATGAATACTGAAACGCTAACTTTTACCGGGACAAGTTCCCCAGCATACCTTACTAACTAGAATGCTATAAAGACTAAAGATTGGCAAAAAAAATATAATGCCCCGAAAGACTGGGGCTCACCAATAGCTGATACGAGATGTCCTAGCAAGCATAATAGTCAACCTGTAAATCATTACCTGCATCACAAGATGTAGGCCCCGGGCAAAAAGTAACGTTAGTACATTTTAATTGCATTGGTATGTAAAACAGCTGAAAGAAAGAACAATAAATACTAAAACTGAAACTGATAACTGATAACTAAACTAAACATAGGAAGTAAGGTTATGAATACTCCCTCTTCTGAATGATGAACCAACTATTTATCTGAATAATTAAATTGTGGCCTCAGGCAATATATATATATATATATATATATATATATATATATATATATATGTGTGTGTGTGTGTGTGTGTGTGTGTGTGTGTGTGTGTATGTGTGTGTGTGTGTGCGTGCACGCACAAACTGCAGCCTCAAACCCAAATATATGTATGCATAAATGTGGCCTCAGGCCCAACAATGCATAAAGCATAAACTGCGACCTCAGACCCAAATACAGGTGTTCAACATGTAGGAATTTAGAATCAGGAACTGAGAACCATACTGCAATACATGATACTGAAAAATCGAACCATACTGAGTTGCCTGATACTGGAATACTGAATAGGACTAGACTGAGATGTGTATTCATAAAAAGTTGAATTGTCATAACTGAAACTCATAGAATATTGAATGATTATGAAACTATGTCATCTAGAGAATAGAAGTTCTACGACTATTCATGGAACTAAGGCATAATTACTTTCTGAGGAAGCTAGTAATAGTCATAATGAATGGGACGTAGGGAGAATCATAGTCATTCCCTATCGTAAAGAGAGTTATCCTCACATACCTTAGTTATGGCCCTTTTTAAGAACATCACGATGTTCGTCGCCTCTTTTAACGATAATTTACGTCAATATAATATATGTATATGTATATATATAGGAACCAATATTAGCATTAATGCTCATGTTTTACTAACTTAGGAATTTTATCAAACACCTTATGGTTGTAAAGCCTCATCGCCCTTAGTAATTGGTCTTCTCTTCACCAAGTTCTCATTCTACTACTTCTAGGTGATTCTACAATTCCAAATATATGTAACTAATACCATTTCTCATCACTCAAATATTTATACCATTCATAATTCAACAATCCAAAACCCTAGCATAGTTCTTATGGTTCTCTTTATCAAACCCATTTACTATTCTCCCAAAAACTCATCAAATCATAGTTATAAATGATTAGGGAGTAGAAGCATTACCTTTTCGAAGTTCACTCCTCTTGAATTCGAGTTTTAGGGTTTTCTTTCTCAATAGTGGTGTCTCGATCGAATATCTAATGAATGGAAGGATTCACCCATGTTAATAAGGTGTTGGAGAATTGAAATTAACGTAGGATTATCGTTAGGACTTACCTTGGATGATGGAGGAACCTTGGGGAAGTTAGGTTTTTGAGAGCTCCTCTTTCTAGAATAGGTTTTCGAGTTTGGGATGTGGGGGAACAAGATAGGGCTTTTAAATAAGTAAACATGTTTCAAAATTGAGAAGGAAAATAAAAATAGCTCGGATTAACTTCGTTGGCGCGAGGAACCATCAGGGTGCCAAAATAATTGTGCAAGGCTCCATAGGAGGCACCAAAACTACAATGTGTTGCACTTTTTGGGGTGTGCCTTGCACTGTCAGGGACGCTGAAGTTACAGTGCCTTGCACTGTCAGGGGCATTGAAGACGAACCTCCCATTAACTTAGTCGATTCTATTGAATTTTATGCACCTCACTCTCGGTCTTGATTCTAAAACAATTATTTCCACCCATACTCATCCCGATAGGACTTCACATGTCAAAGAGGTCGTATTAATACTCATTTAACGCAGCCACAACTAATCCGGATTTATGAGGTGTTAAAGTCGCACTCTAATTTACTGTATTTTAAATGAGTTTGAGCTTTAACCGCTAGTTTTTTGCACTAATTATATGTGTTATGCCTTGTAGGAGTGATTTCGAGTTATGTAAATTTTATGGGATGAATTCATGCTATTTTGGGCTTTGAAGTCTGAGTAAAATCCCAAGGATTAAGTTAGCATCGAGTTCGAGGATCAACGGACAATAGTGCACTTAAAGAGAGAAATAAAAAATCGAGCAGGTCGTCACCCATGTGCGTGAGCGCGCACTGGGCGCACATGTGAGGTAAAATACTACGCAAAGTGCGTGAGCACATCTCCAAGTGTGCGGCCGCACACGTCTTATTCCGGGAAGAGTCCTATTTCGCAAAGGAGAAGTTGTGTTTGTTTGGGTCCGACCCTACTTGGTATATATACATGGGCAAATGGTATTTTCTGGACTTTTGACAGAATTTAGACCTAAGGAGGCTAAGGAGAAGTGGGAGAAGCAAGAGCACAAGAATTTCATCATTCAATCTACACTCAAGACAAGAGTTTGGATCGTTTTATGTTTTCCTTTAACTAAAACTTATTTGTGATGAATTACTTCATATCTATGGAGTAGTTATTCTTTAGGGTAAAAATTGATGGATTTGGTGTTTGATGATTGTTTGTGGATATTAACTCTAGTTTCTATGCATTGAATCGTTTTGGGTGTTTTAATTGTTGCATCCATATTCACATGTTCATGTAATCGAAAGAGGCATAACTTGTGATGTTTTTGCATTATATTGTTGGTTGAATTCATTGGTTCTTTATAGTAATAGAAAGAGGCTAGTTGAATTATTTTTTAGACCTACTTAGGATGATAATCGAAAGAGGTTCTCCTAAGGACCAATCCATACGAATTCCTGCATATCTTCAACGAGCTTAACTTAGTTCATATTGTGAGGTTGAGACTTAATTGAGAGAGGAGTTTATACTTAATGTTTGACTATAATTGAGTGAATTCGAGAGACTTACTTGAACCTTAAAGTGAATCGACTAGAGTTAAATCCCAGACAAGTATCCTGCACCTATCCAATCAACCCCTATTTCCTCCCTTTGATATCTTCTTGCTTACTCTTGTTGCGACTGTCGTTAGCCAATAGTTTAGACTTTTAGTTAATTTTAGTTTTAATTCACACAAATCTAAATTGTTGATTATCTTGGATAGCAATTAAACTAGAAGCTATAAAAACACTATTTAAATCCAATCCCTGGGGATACGATTTTTTTCTATACTATATTCGGCTAGCGAGCCTAAGTTTATATGCCGGTTTTGCGCTTGCCAACATGCAGTATTAACAGTACGAAGACTTACAACGAATATAACAATGATATCTCAGAAATTTATGATCTACAAGTAAAGGTACAAGAATTTAGACATGCTTTCAAGTTTTGCAATAAAATTCAACACATAATAGGGCAAGTCCGTCCCAAAATGTAAATAAACCAGGGTAGATCCGACCCAAAAGTAAATAACGGCTAGCATCGTGCCCACTTGGATGTGCAGACTCCGGAGGGGCCAGTCTAGCCCAAGCGCTATAATAAGCCAAATCTTAACATGAATCAATAAAGATTGCTGCGGCGTGCAGCCCGATCCCATGAATATCACTCACAATAACCCTCAGTCTCACTCAGTCATTAACTTCTCCATTCTCTCGGGCTCACCAAAATGATGATAATTAGCCCAAACAATAAGGATAGGGTGTATCAAATAAAGGAAAACCGATATTGAGACATCTTATGCAAATAATAGTTGTGACTGAGTACAATTGAGCAAATTAAACATGTAAACTAAACAGGATTTCTATCATGACAGACAGCTCAAGTATTCTAACAGATGGTGAAAATACTAGTAACAACAAGATTATTCAACTATACAATTTCATGGAATTCGATCAAGTCACAATTCATACGGTGCATGCCCGCCACCTAGCATATGCGTCACCTCAACACCAATCACATAACATGTAATTCAGGGTTTCATACCTCAGAACCAAATTTAGAAGTGTTACTTACCTCAAACTGTGCAAATCCCTACTCCGACGAGCCCTTGCCTTGAGAAACGGCCTCCAAACGCCTCAAATCTAGCCACAAATAGTTTGATACAATCAACACGAGTTAAAAGAATCAATTCTGTATGAAATTACTAAGTTCTTAATTAAAAGTCAACTCAAAATCCGGCCCCGGGCCCACATCTCGGAATCTAACAAAAGTCACAAAAATCTGGAAGCCCATTCAACCATGAGTTCAACCATACCAAATTTACCAACCCCAAATCGACACCCAATTCCCAATTTAAACTCTCCAAATTCCTAGCCTCAAATTCCCAAAATTACACCTCAAACCCATAAAATCTAGGTGGAAAATTCAATGAGGAAACATAATTATTGGATAAATTTAACCACAAGTGATTACCTCAAGAATCCCTTCGAAATCCCTCTCAAAAATCGCCCAAATCCAAGTTTGTAAAGTCAAGAAATGATAAAACCCTCGGAACCCAACGTTTATATTTTCTCCAGGATTTCTCGCGCCTGTGACAACTTGACCGCACCTACAGCTTCGCGGGTGCGACCAAAATATCCGCTCCTGCGATTGGCTTCGCTCATGCAGACCAAAACTCCGAACCTACAGACTCGCTTCTGTGAGCACACTGTCGCTTCTGCGGAGCCAGCTCCCTTTCCCATTTCCGCTTTTGTGTTCATCACTTCACACCTGTGACCTCGTAGGTGCGTGAAAACTTTTTGTACCTACAAGCACTGGCCGGCTCCACTCCTGTCCATTTCTTCAATGGTTGGTGCGTACATGCGGCTTCGCACCTGCGATCTAAACCTTCGCAAGTGCGATTGCACCAGACCTGGTGCTTCAGCAATCTCTCAAACTCCAAATTCGATCTTTTAACCATCTGAAACCAACCCGAGGCCCCCGGAACCTCAACCGATTACCAAATAAGTCATAAAAGATGATACGAACTTAGTCGAGCCTTCAAATCATATCAAACATCTTTAAAACCACAAATCGCGTATCGATTCAAACCTAATAAACTTTTGAACTTTTGACTTCTACATTCGATGCTGAAACCTATCGAATCGTCCGATTGATCTCAAATTTTGCACACATGTCACAAATGACATAAGGACCTACTCCAACTCTCGAAACCCCAATCCGAGCGCGGTAACCACAAAGTCCACTCTCAGTAAACTTCTAAATTTCCAACTTTCGCCATTTCAAGCCTAAATCAACTATGGACCTCCAAATTACTATCGGACACACTCGTAACTCCAAAATCACCCAACGGAGCTACCGGAACCATCAAAGCTCCATTTTGGAGTCGTTTACACATAAGTCAACATCCGGTCATACTTTTTCAACTTAAGTTTCCAAAACCTTTGACCCTTCTTTCTAAATGAGGGTGCCTCAAACCTTGAGACCAAGTGTCTCAACTCATTCCGAAACCTCTACAGATCCGAACCAACTACACTGGCAAGGCACATAGCAGCTATAAAGCATAAAATGAGTAGTAAATTGGGGAACGGAGCTACAACTCTCAAAATGACCTGCCGGGTCATTACAGTGAGATAAAAAATTAATTGTATGGTGAAATTGCAGCCTAACAATAATTAAAGTTATTTTCTTACTAAACCTACAAAGTGACAGAAAATAGTTGGTGACATGAGTGAATATTTGACAAATATTATACCTTTACAGAGTTCCATAAACGAAACAACAAAAAGTCCTAATTTTTAAGTCAAAGAGATTTTGAGATTCCTATGTTTTATCGAAAATTTTCTAAAATATTCGGATATATTCTACAGGACCACTAACAATAACAAAATCCAACATACTTCTCAAAACAAGAAACTCAGTGACCAACTTGTAATTTTACCCAAAACCTTAAAAAAAAATCGAATTAACCAAATATGCTACTACATGCATGATACTACAAAAAAAGGTTTTCTACACTTTAAATATTAAGCAAACAAAGCAAAAACTCCAAATATTCACGAGAACTTTAGCATTATATCAAAATTGCAAAAATGCTAACCTAGCTTTTTACTAATAAACAAAACAAAAGGAAGGACATAAGAGAAAAATTAAGACAAGATGAAGGAACTTACCGCGTAAAGATAGGACATTCAATTCGGAAATGCTAATGAGACACTAAAGAAGTATGTTGGAATTTCAAATTTATTTTTTAAAAAGTAAAAATTTTGAAGATGACAATTTTCGAATTCTTATTTCTTTTAAAATAGAATAGAAACTTCATGCCTAGCAGTTTATTTCTGTCAATTCCAAAAGTTTTATTTAAATTCTTTTTTAAATATGTAAAAACTGCCCATCGTCAATTGCTTTACCTTTTTGATGGAAAAAATTATTTTTTTTCTACAGGCTCTATAACTTCTTAGATAGAGTTGAATCAACTGCTTTTCTTTTCCAAGCGCAATAAAACTTCAGACAAACTTCAATTCAAAATCTGACATGGAAGATCATAAGAAAAAATAAAATAGGTATACGGAAAGTCTGAAGTACTTTTCTGTTCCTCGGATAAAAATGGTATGAACTTTTGTCCTCTTTTTTCATTTCTTCTCTAGTACTTTTAGATACGTACTATATTGTGACGGAAATTAGGGACCACAAAGATTTTTATTTGGAAGATCTATAATCTTAAGTTAAATGAAATCTTAATTTGTTTATCGCAGACTTTGAAAGTTGTTCATCTTCGAATACAAAGCAGGACAAAGGTAAAAGCTTATTGGTTGACTAGAATATAGATTCAACTCATTTAAATATGCAATATAAACAATTAAGTCTCAAAATTGCTACTTCACAAGACCATTTAAGTTGTTTTGTGAGTTCTCAAATCTTTTGAATAATTTAAAATTGATTAAGATGAATTTGTAAAATATGATTTAATGTAGCTGGAATCCAATAGAATTTTCAGTGGTTGCCTTAGATAGTAGTCCTTTTTTAGTAGAATAATCTTCAGATATAATATTGAAACTTATAATTTCATTTTTTTTCTTTCACATTAATGGGAGGAAAAGTTGATGTTTATGTTAACCATCAACCAAACGAAGGGACCGAGAACATTCACAGCGTCTAGGCAAAATTATCATCAACTCGATAACTTATTACCTCCAGATGGACCTACCCCAAAATTTGCACAATTGTATATTTATGCTACAAAAATGGGATGGAAAATAGAATTCATACTATCAGTTTAGTAAATTCTAGTGCTTTTTTTTTATGGATAAAGGCTTAAGAGATAGCCATTCGGATTTGCTTTTATTGAACTCCCTTGACTGTGAGGATGCCTATTCTATTGGGTGTGGCACAGAAAAGCCTAAACTGTTTGTCACGACCCAAGTTCTCCCTCCGTGAATTTGTCGTGACGGCACCTAGTCTCTACGATTAGATAAGCCTAACACTTTGCGGAAATAAAATAAAATCATGAACATTAATCACTAATAGTAACAATGATCTAATAAGCAACTAAATGCCACTCGGCATATACAATTATCAACTTCCGAAACCCAAAACCCGGAAGATCGTAAGTCACAAGCTACTAAAATGACTTAATTGTTCTATACATTATTTTCTACAGAAAGAGAGAAAAATGAACATAAGAGAATAGAGGGGGACTCCGAGGATCTGGGGGCGCGAGAAGATGTACCTTGAAGTCTCTAATAAGCAGTAGCGAATGTGACTAGTGATGGGGCTGGTAAGATGAACATGGATCTGCACATGAAAAACATGTGCAGGAAAGGGCGTGAGTACATCACAATAGTACTCAGTAAGTGCCAAGCCTAACCTCGGTCGAGTATTGACGAGGTCATGTCAGGGCTCTACTGGAATATATATAATATAGCAAGACAAGAATGAAATATCGCAATATAATCAAGACTGGAATTGAACAAGGAAAAAATCATATAAAGATAACAACTCAGTACACAGAATTGCAACAGGGGATCTCCTGAGATACCGTTTCGTAGTCTCAAACGTAATATGCAAAGGGATCTCCCGGAACACCGTTCTATAGTCCTAAAGTAAATATGAAAGAGAGGAGGTATCTCCCAGAATACCGTTCCGTAGTCCCAAAGTAAATATGCAGAACAGGGGGATCTCCCGGAATACCGTTCCATAGTCCCAAAGTAAATATGCAGCCCAAACAATAGAATTCAATAATTACAACACGAAATCTTACGATTCAACCTAAGTACAAGTTAAGGAAAATAGATAATTTCACTAAACATGCTACACGTAGTTCAGATAAGCAGTTAAGGTAAGTAGGCATGCTATACTAGTCTAGCAGGATACTACTCATGCTGATAAGATTCAAATAAGAAGGAAAACAGGTATTTACTTAGTAGAAATCAAGTTTTTACAACAATTATCCTGTGTACGTACTCGTCATCTCACGTACACGGCACTCATATTTCAAAAATAGTACCAATCCTGAGGGGAGTTCCCCCACACAAGGTTAGGCAAGCCACTTACCTCGAACCAAGCAAATCAATCCGAAATAATGCTCTCTCCACGAATATCTGATTCTGAATGGCCCAAATCTAATCAAAACCAATTATATAACATAAATATAACTACAAGAAACTAATCTAGCGAATGGAATCAAAGTTAAAGCAAGAAACTGAAAAATCTCTCAAAACGCCTCCCTAGGTCAACTCCTCGGAATCGGTTAAAAGTCACAAATTATGAACACACATTCACTCACGAGCCCAACCCTACTAAATTTACTCAAATCTGATACCAAAATCTCGATCAAAACCCTTAAATTCAGCCTACGGACTTTTCTCAAATTTCCCCCAATTTTTCACCCCAAATCACTAATTTAATAATGAACTTAAAGACAAAATTATGGGAATTAATCAAAACTAGGTAAGAACCACTTACCCCAAACACCCACGCAAGAATCTCTCCAAAAATTGCCTTCTACCGAGCTCCCAATTCACTTTTGTGATATGAACTCAAACCCTTGTTTTTGAATCTTTTATTCTACCCAGGTACGCCTCCTTCGCAAACGCGGAAGCACCCTCGCGTTCGTGAAGCCCAATATGCCTCAGACCAAAATTCTCTTATATGCGAACGCGATCATCCATACGCAAACGTGAACCTTTACTGACCCCTCTCATCGCGATCGCGACCGCACCTCCGAGAACGCGTAGACCAAATGAATAGGTCCTCAGTTGCCTCTTCTTTTCTTCGCGAATGCGTTCCCCATCTTGCGTCCGCGATGCACTCTACTCCCAAACCTTCGCGAACGCGTTTTTTTCTTCGCGAATGCAAAGAAAATACTCTCCAGCCTCCAGGTACACTTCACGAACGCGAGACCTACCTCGCGAACGCGTAAGAGGAAACCAGCAACATCAAAAACTAGTAGATATCAGTTATCACTCAAAGGCCAATAATGATCTGTTAACTACCTGAAACTCACCCGAGGCCCTCGGGACCTCAACCAAACCTACCAACAAGTCCCAAAATATTATACGAACTTATTCGAACCCTCAAAGCACCTCAAACAACATCAAAAACACGAATTACACACGAATTCAAGCCTAATGAACTTTGAAATTTCTGAATTCTACAAACGATGTCGAAACATATCAAATCACGTCCGAGTGACCTCAAATTTTACACACAAGTCAAGAATGACACCACGAACCTACTCCAACTTTGGGAAATCCAATATGACCTCGATATCAAAATTTCCACTGCCGGCCAAAATCGCAATTCCAACTTTCGCGAATTCAAGCGTAATTCTACTACGGACCTCCAAATAAGAATCCGGACGCGCTCCTAAGTCCAAAATCACCTAACGGAGCTAACGAAACCCTCAAAATTCAAATTTGAGGTCATTTACATACAATTCGACATCATGTTGACTTTTCCAACTTAAGCTTCCAATTAGGAGACTAAGTGTCTCAATTCACTCTGAAAACCAAAACGAACCCTCCCGGCAAGTCACAATAACAGAAATAGATATGGGGAAAATAGTTAATAGGGGATTGGGTCTATAAATCTCAAGAAGACCGATCGGGTCGTCACATCCTCCCCCTCTTAAAACAATCATTCATCCTCAAACGAGTCTAGAAACATATCTGGAGTCTCAAATAGGTGTGGATATCTGCTCCGCATCTCCCACTCGATCTCCCAAGTGGCCTCCTCTACAGGCTGACCTCTCCACTGCACCTTCATTGAAGCTATATCCTTTGACCTCAATTTTCGAACATGCCGCTCCAAAATGGTCGTCGACTCTATATCATAAGTCATATCACCATCCAACTGAACCGTACTGAAATCCAAAATATGGAACGGATTGCCAATATACTTCCGGAGCATAGAAACATGAAATACTGGATGCACACTCGACAAGCTAGGTGGCAAGGCCAGCTTGTAAGCCACCTCCCCTATCCTCTGAAGTACCTCAAAAGGCCCAATGAACCAGGGGCTCAACTTTCCCCTCTTTCCAAACCTCATAACACCCTTCATAGGTGATACCTTCAGCGGAACCTTCTCCCCGACCATGACAGACACATCACGGACCTTCATGTTCGTATAGCTCTTCTGCATAGACTGCTTCGTGCGAAGCCGCTCCTGAATCAATTTCACCTTGTCTAATGCATCGTGGACCAAGTCTGTACCCAAGAGCCTAGCCTCCACCAGCTCAAACAATCCCACCGGAGATCTACACCGCCTCCCATTTAAATCCTCGTACGGAGCCATCTGAATGCTCGACTGATAACTGTTGTTATATGCAGCGGCAGAAACTGATCATATGAATCCCAAAATCAATGGCACAAGCGCGTAACATTTCCTCCAATATCTGGATACTGCGCTCGGACTATCCGTCCGTCTGGGGGTGAAAGATTGTGCTCAAATCAACCTGAGTATCCAACTCTCGCTGCACGACCTTCCAAAACTGCAATGTAAACTGTGTGCCTCTATCTGAAATGATGGAAACAGGGACACCGTGAAGAAGAACAATCTCTCAGATGTAAATCCCATCCAACCGCTCTGAAGAGTAAGTAGTACCAACTGGAATGAAGTGCATGGACTTGGTCAGCCGATCAACAATCACCCAAATAGCGTTGAACTTCCTCGAAGTCCGTGGAACCCAACTACGAAATCCATGGTGATCCGCTCCCATTTCCACTCTGGGATATCTAACCTTTGAATCAAGCCACCTGGTCTCTGATGCTCGTACTTAACCTGCTGACAGTTGAGAAACCGAGCCACAAATCGAACTTTATCCTTCTTCATCCTCCTCCACCAATAGTGCTGTCTCAAAACCTGGTACATCTTCACGGTACCCCGACGGATGAAATACCGCGAGTTGTGTGCCTCCTTAAGAATCAACTCCCGAAGCTCATCCACATTGGGCACACATATCCGGCCCTGCATTCTCAACACGCCATCATCACCAATAGTCACATCTCGGGCATCACCTCGCCGAACCCTGTCCTGAAGGACGAGCAGGTGGGGGTCATCATATGGACGCTCCCTGATATGATCATAAAGGGAAGACCTAGAGACCCCACAAGTCAATACCCGTCTCGGCTCCGAAATATCCAATCTGGAAAACTGGATGGCTAAGGCCTGAACATCCAATGCTAAGGGTCTCTCTACTGCTGGATGATATGCTAAACTCCCCAAACTCTCCGCCCGGTGACTCAAAGCATCGGCCACCACATTAGCTTTCCCCGGGTGGTACAAAATGGTGATGTCATAATCCTTAAGTAGCTCCAACCACCTCCGCTGATGCAAGTTAAGATCCTTTTGCTTGAACAGGTGATGCAAACTCCGGTGATCAGTGAAAATATCATAATGATGACCGTACAAATAGTGGTGTCAAATCTTCAGGGCATGAACAATAGCTGCTAACTCAAGATCGTGGACATGATAGTTCTTCTCATGCACCTTCAAATGTCTGGATGTGCAATCACCCAACCGTCCAGCATCAACATCACGACAAGATCAATCAGCGAAGCATCACAATATACGATGTAAGACCCCGAACCTGTAGGCAATACCAATATTGGGGCTGTAGTCAAAGCTATCTTGAGCTTTTGAAAGCTCTCCTCACACTCTTTTATCCACCTGAATGGAGCACCCTTCTGGTTTAGCCTGGTCATAAGTGCTGAAATAGATGAGAATCTCTCTACAAAACGACGGTAATACCCCGCCAAACCAAGAAAATTACGGATCTCCGTAGCTGATGACGGTCTAGGCCAACTCTGCACTACCTCCACCTTCTTCGGATCTACCTTGATCACATCACTCGATACTACATGACCTATGAATGCCACTGAGTCTAGCCAAAACTCACACATAGAAAATTTTGCATACAACTTCTTCTCTCTTAAAGACTGAAGCACAGTCCTCATGTGCTGCTCATGATCCTCGCGAGTTTGAAGTACACCAGAATGTCGTCAATAAGCACAATGATGAAGGATTCAAGATAAGGCCGGAATACCCTGTGCATAAAATGCATAAAGGTTGCTGGGGCATTGGTCATCCCGAAAGACATGACAAGAAACGCATAGTGATCATATCTAGTCCTGAAACCAGTCTTCGAGATATCTGGCTCCCGAATATTCAATTGATGATAGCCTGAAAGCAAGTCAATCTTGGAAAACACTCTGGCATCCTGAAACTGATCAAATAAGTCATCAATGTGAGGTAATAGGTACATGTTCTTCACTGTAACCTTGTTCAGCAAGCGATAATCAATACCCATCCGCATAGAACCATCTTTTTTCTTCACAAACAAGACCGGAGCACCCCAAGGAGACACACTGGGCCGAATGAAGCCCTTATTAAGAAACACCTACAACTGATCCTTCAACTCAGAAGGAGCCATACAGTAAGGAGGAATAGAGAAGGGCTGAGTGCCCGGTAACAAATCAATGCCAAAATCAATCTCTCTGCCAGGCGGCATGCCTAGAAGATCAGCTGGAAACACATCTGGGAAATCCCTTACTATTGGAACTGACTCAACTGTAGGGGTATCAGTACTGACATCTCTCACGTAGGCCAAATACGCGTCACAACCATTCGTTGAGCCTTAAGAAATGAAATAACTATGTGGGGTGTATACTCTAAGGTACCCCTCCACTCTAATCGTGGTAAGCCTGGCATAGCCAGCATCACGGTCTTAGCGTGACAGTCAAGAATAGAATAATGGGGTGAAAACTAGTCCATTCCCAAGATAACATCAAAATCTACCATGCTGAGCAGTAATAAATCAGCTCTGGTCTCAAAACCACTAAGAGTAATCAAGCACGACCAATACACGCGGTCTACAACAAGAGAATATCCCACAAGAGTAGACACATAAACAAGGGAACTCAAAGAATCCCGAGATACGCCCAAATGTGGAGCAAAATAAGAGGACACATATGAATACGTAGAGCCTGGGTCAAATAGTACTGACGCATCTCTATGACAGACTAGAACAATACATGTAATGACAGAGTTGGAAGCAACTGCCTCTGAACGAGGCGAAAGAGCATAATACTTGACCTGGCCTCCCCCTCTAGGGCGGCCTCGACCTCCCCGACCTCTACCTCAAGCTAGCTGAGTAGGTGGGGCGGTAGCTGGTGCTGGACGCATGGCCGGAGGAACCCGTGGAGCAAGTCGTGGCTGAGAAGTCAGGTGCACCCCTCCTAAGTCTGGGGCAATCCTTCACCATATGGCGAGTGTCGTCACACTAAAAACAAGCCCTCGAAGGACGTGGCTTCTGTGACTGAATCGGGCCTGTCCTGCTAGACTTCCCACTAATAGTACCCCGAGCAGGAGGCATACTAGATACCAGCGGTGCATAGTAAGGCTCCTGGGTCCTGGAAGGAGATGGAACACCACTAGTTGAGGGAAGAGCTAAATGAACAGGGCGAATCTATAGCCCCTACTATGGCGAGATGCTGGGGCACGAGCTCCAGAATAATAACCAGTCTCTCGAGACCTCTTGTCCTCTCTCTCCTATCTGTCCCGCGCAAGCATGCCCTCCACTCTCCTAGAAATGCTCACGGCCTGCTGATAAGATATATCCATCTCCAACTCCCTGGCCATACTGGTCCTGATGCTGGGATGGAGTCCCTCAATAAAGCGATAAATCCTCTCCCGAACTGTGGCAACCAAGGCCGGTGCATATCGGTCCAACTCACTGAAACAGACTGCATACTCTAACATAGTAATAGAACCCTAGCGCAGCTGCTCAAACTCCGCGCGCCATGCATCCCTGAGGCTTTGAGGAACATACTCTCTCAGAAACATATCCAAGAACTGAGTCCATGTGAATGAGGCTGCCTCGTCTGGAATACTCAGCTCATAAGCATGCCACCACTGATAGGATATTTCTCTAAGCAGGAAAGTGGTGAAAGAAACCCCGCTCGTCTCTAATATGCCCATAGTACGGAGAATACGATGACACTCCTCTAGAAAACCCTGAGTATCATCTAAAGCCAATCCGTTGAAAGTAGATGGGTGGTACTTCTTGTACCTCTCAAGTCTGAGTTGCTCCGCCTCAGAAGCGGCTGCCCTGGTCTCATGCTGAACCAGAGCTACCGGTGGCATAGGAATGAACTCTGGGGCCTGATCAACCTGACCCTGGTACTCAGGAGTATAGGTTGGGGAGTCTGTGCCCCTCCCTTGGCCTAAGATGTGGCGGGAGCTAGTGGGATCAATCCAGCCTGAGCTAAGGTGTTGAACATGCTCATGAACAGGGCTAGAGCCTCCTGGAGGGCTGGTACAGCAATAGGAACCTCCGGTGCATTCCCTCCCGCTAAAGTTGTTGGGGGCTCCTCCGTCGCAGCTCGTGGGGGTTCTCTGGCTGCACCGCGTGGTTGTCCTCTACCCCAGCCCGGGCCCTGGCCTCTGGCGGCTCTAGCAGGGGGCTTAGGTGCCTGATCGTCAGATATCCCGGTTCGGGTCCTCACCGTGTGTGAGAAAGAATAAAATAGAGAATTTTTAGAGTTTGATGTCAATAACTCTCACGACAAGGAATCAAAAGAAGTATGATTATTCCTAACAGTTCCATAGACTCCTGAAGATAAGCACAGACATCTCCGTACCGATCCGCGAGACTCTAATAAACCGGCTTGTGACTCACGATACCTATGAACCTAGAGCTCTGATACCAACTTTTCACGACCCAAATTCTCCCTCCCATGAATTTGTCGTGATACCACCTAGTCTCTACGACTAGGTAAGCCTAACGCTTCGCAGAAATAAAATAAAAGCATGAACATTAACCAATAACAGTAACAATGATCTAATAAATAACTGAATGTCGCTCGGCATATACAAGTATCAACTTCCAAAATGTACGAACAATCCCAAAACTAGGAACACCGTAATTTACAAGCTACTAAGAAGTTTTAACTGTTATATACATCATTTTCTACATAAAGAGGGAAAAATGAACATAGGGGGATAGAAGGGGGACCCAAAGGATCCGTGGGCGCGGGCAGATATACCTTGAAGTCTCCAATAAGCAGCAGCGAATGCGACTAGTGATGGGGCTGGTAAGATGAACCTGGATCTGCACATGAAAAACATGTGCAGGAAAAGGCGTGAGTACATAACAATGGTACCCAATAAGTGCCAAACCTAACCTCGGTCGAGTAGTGACGAGGTCAGGTTAGGGCTCTACTGGTATATATTTAATACAGAAAGACAAGAATGAAATATCGCAGTATAATAAAGATTGGAATTGACTAAGGAAGAAATCATAGAAGGATAACAACTCAGTACGAAGAATTGCAACAAAGGATCTCCCGAGATACCGTCTCGTAGTCCCAAACGTAAATGTGCAGGGGATCTCCCAGAATATTGTTCTGTAGTCCCAAAGTAAATATGCAAGACAGGGGGATCTCCCATAACACCTTTCCATAGTCCCAAAGTAGATATGCAGAACATGGGGATCTCCCGGAATACCGTTCCATAGTCCCAAAGTAAATATGTAGCTCAAACAATAGAATTCAATAATTACAACAGGAAATCCTATGATTCAGCCTAAGTACAAGTTAAGGAAAACAGGTAAGTTCACTAAACATGTTGCACGTAGTTCATATAAGCAGTTAAGGCAAGTAGGCATGCTATACTAGTCTAGCAGGATACTACTCATGCTGATATGATTCAAATAAGAAGGAAAAACATGTTATTACTTAGTAGAAATCGGGTTTGTACAACAATTGGCCCGTGTACGTACTCATAACCTCATGTACACGGCGCTCATATTTCAAAAAACAGTATCAATCCTGAGGGGAGTTCCCCTACACAAGGTTAGTCAAGCACTTACCTCGAACCAAGCTCAAATCAATCCGAAATAATGCTCTTTCCACGAATATCTGACTCTGAATGGCCCAAATCTAGCCAAAACCAATTATATAACATAAATATAACTACAAGAAACTAATCTATCAAATGGAATCAAAGTTAAAGCAAGAAATTGAAAAATCGCTCAAAATACCTCCCCGGGCCCACGTCTCGAAATCGGGTAAAATTCAAAAAATATGAACATCTATTGACTCATGAGACTAACCTACCAAATTTACTCAAATCCGATACCAAAATCTCGATCAAAACCTCAAAATTCGGCCTAAGGACTTTTCTCACATTTTCCATAATTTTCCACCCCAAATCACTAATTTAATGATGAAATTACAGACAAAATTATGGAATGAGCCAAAACTAGGTAAGAATCACTCACCCCGAACACCCACGCAATAATCTCTCCAAAAATCGCCTTTTACCGAGCTCCCACTTCAATTTTGTGATATGAATTCAGACCCTCATTTTTGAATCTTTTATTCTGCCCAGGTACGCCTCCTTCGCGAACGCGGAAGCACCCTCGTGTTCGCGAAGCACAATTTGCCTCAGGCCATAATTCTCTTCTACGCGAACGCGATCATCCACACGCGAACGTGAACCTTTATCGACCCCTCTCATCGCCATCGCGACCGCACCTCCGCGAACGCTTAGACCAAATGAATGGGTCCTCAGTTGCCCCTTCTTTTCTTCGCGAATGCGTCCCCCATCTCGCGTATGCAATGAACTCTACTCCCAAACCTTCGCTAACGCATTCTTTTCTTAGCGAACATGAAGAATAATCCTCCCCAGCCTCCAGGTACACTTCACGAATGCGAGACCTGCCTCGCGAACGCGTAAGAGGAAACCAGTAACATTAAAAACCAACAGATATCAGCTATCACTCAAAGGCCAATAATGATCCGTTAACTACCCGAAACTTACCCGAGGCCTTCGGGACCTCAACCAAACCTACCAACAAGTCCCAAATATTATACAAACTTAGTCGAACCATAAAATCACCTCAAACCACATCAAAAACACGAATTACATACGGATTCAAGCCTAATGAACTTTGAAATTTCTAAATTATACAAATGAATTCGAAATATATCAAATCACGTTCGAGTGACCTCAAATTTTACACACAAGTCAAGAATGATACAACGAACCTACTACAACTTTCATAAATCCAATACGATTCAAAATTTCCATTGCCGGCAAAAATTGCCTAAATTCCAACTTTCGCAAGTTCAAGCCTAATTCTACTACGGACCTCCAAATCATAATCCGGACATACTCCCAAGTCCAAAATCACCCAACGGAGCTAACGGAGCTAACATAACCATCAAAATTCAAATCTGATGTCATTTACACACAAGTTGACATCCGGTCGACTTTTCCAACTAAAGCTTCCAATTAGGAGATTAAGTGTCTCAATTCACTCGGAAAACCAAAACGAACCCTCCCGGCAAGTCACAATAGCATAAATAGATACGGGGAAAACAATTAATAGGGATGGGGTCTATAACTCTCTAGACGACCGACCGGGTCGTCACACTATTTTCTTTGAATTATTCTATTAAATGTATTTATTCTATTGTTGCTTTGTTATCAGAATTCAATTTGTGTTACAAGTGATCTTTCTCAACATCATATCCAAATACATGTCTATCCATATTAAATTCAAATGCATATTCCTTAGTCCTCTAAAGACTCTTGGTGAAAATTAGTTATTTGCGGTTGAGCATGTGCTTTAGGTATGTGCCATTGGAATCTCTTTCTGAAACTCGTGCTTTATAAAATGCTTATTCAAAATGCAAGTTTGTTTCCATACATCAAATTCACTCTCACAAGCTTATACAGTCCATTAGAATCACTTGGTTGACATTCCCAAAATGAAAAATAATTCAAATCCTAATCCTTAAAGGAAAAACATGCCAATTATTACAGCTATTGGTATATAGTAGCAACCCAAAACATGAGGCAACTGTAAAATTCCAAAAAGTATGCAAGAACTTTGGGGCGAAACGAAAATTAGCAAATTATGCAGTACAATTGAGCAAAGTTGGTGTGTATCTTGATTTACTTTCTGTAAAATTAAAATTGTATTGATTTCAAAACATTTTATACTTTTTCCAAATTTTTACATGTGAAAACTATTACATTTGCATAACTCAACACATTTCTATTTTATTTTATTTATTTTTATCTTTGTATACGGTCAAAACCGGGCTCACCCGATTCTGCTTGATTAATCGAGAACAGGATGGTAGGCCAAGGATCGATCCCGTGTTATATCAGACCGAGACATAAAGGTGTGGTACCAAGCCCGAGGTTCGAAGTACCAATCGAGATCGAGACCACCCAGGATTGAGGCCAAAAAGAATAGACATCGAACAAGACCGAAGATCGCGTACTAACGGAAAGCCGAGATATCCGTGACCGGTCGAGGATCGTGGCGAAAATCTCAAAATGGATCAAATCAAGAATGGTCATTTAGCTAATCATAGGATTTCCTTGAGTTATTAGAATTGTACCATAAGTAGAATTCCTCTACTATATAAAGGGGGGTTCTAATAATTTGTAACCATCTAAATTTTGAATATCAAAGCAATACAATACTCTTTTTTTCTTAAACTCTCTTGTTCTTTAGTTCAATTCATATTATTCAATTCTCAGCCGTTTCGAAGGGCAATCTAGCTCGAGAGCCAATTTGCATTTTGTACTAGTTTGCTTTACTTTACTGTTAATCTCCAGCATTAATCATTATATTTATCAATTGGTGCTAGGCACGTTTCCTTAAAATCACTTATAAGTTTAATTGTTATCCGATTTTAAGGGTAAACAGTTTGGGGCCTATCGTGGGGCTAAGGATAATAGCGATTGCCTGGTATTAATTCTTACAACACACACTACTTTATGCTTGTTCTCGTAAGTGTTTTTGATTTCAGGATCAGCATATCGAACTCATAGAAAGTACCCACACACGCCGACAATGGCTTCGATTTTCATGGAGAAAACGATAATTTAGCCACCCCAGGAATCGAAGTGCCTCAGGCTAGCCTCGAGGGAGTATCAATTGCAAATCCCGTCGACGTCAGTTCCCATGTCGCTCTAAATGAAAATCTGGGCGTCGACCCCGAGAATAGCATCTGCAGGGAAGTTCGACTAGGCGGTTGAGGTACGTAGGGCGGCGAAGATGGCGGAGTCAACCTTCAACTGATATTCAAAATGTTATAGGCTCAACAAGTTTCCATAGCGCAACTCAAATTCAAAACCGCGCACCGAGTGGGGTTGAACCCGAGCCCTCACTAGAAGTTGTTCACAAAGTCAAACCAGTACCAGAGAGACCAAATGAGAACGAATTGGGGACTGACCCCTCCATTATGAAAATAATCAAAGAGCTCACAAAAAGAATCAAATCGGGGGAGAAGAAGATTGAGGAAAATGACAAAAAGGTAGAAATATATAACTCCTGAGTTGATCAAATTCCGGGAGCACCACCAATTCTAAAAGGTTTGGATTCGAAGAAGTTCGTGCAGAAGCCTTTCCCCCAAGTGTGTCTCCTAAGCCCATCCCAAAAAAATTCCGCATGCCATAAATTCCCAAGTATAATGGGACCACCGACCCTAATGAGCATGTTACTTCTTTTACATGCGCAATAAAGGGGAATGATTTAGAGGAAGACGATATTGAGTCCATTTTGCTAAAGAAGTTTGGAGAAACTTTATCAAAGGGGATGATGATATGGTATCATAATTTGCCCCCAACTCCATTTATTCCTTTTCCACGCTCGCAGATTCCTTTGTCAAAGCTCACGCCGGAGCCATTAAAGTCGAGACTAGGAAACCGGACCTCTTCAAAGTGAAGCAGAAGGAAAACGAAATGCTCAGAGGGTTCGTATCTCGGTTCTAGATGGAACGCATGGACCTACCCCCGGTCGCAAATGATTAGGTCGTCCAAGTTTTTACTCAAGGTTTGAACGTATGAAGTTCGGTGGCCTCACGACAGCTAAAGGAAATTTTAATTGAGTATCCAGTTGTGGCCTGGGTCGATATGCATAATCGGTACCAGTAAAAAATCAGGGTCGAGGATGATCAGTTGGGAAATCCTTCCAGTTCCGTTTATCCAAACAGACTCATCGGCAGAATTCAAAGGGATATCGACAGAGAACCCTGATTGAATAGAGATCGGTATCAACCATGCGGTGGAGATCACAGAAATAGCAGTCCTGGACGTAACCCCGTTCGAAGTGATCGAAGTAATGATCGAGGCAGAGATCCCGAGGGCTCATGAGTAAAAGTGGTTTTGATAAACATGTCGAGCCCACAAAAGCGCCCCGTCTATCAGAATACAACTCCAGCGTCGATGCATCAGTTGTCGTATCGGCCATTAGGCGGATAAAAGATACCAGATGACCTCGAACTCGACAGACCGATCTGACGCAGAGGAATCCAAATAAAATATGCAAATACCATGGCACTCATGGTCATAGAACAGAGGACTGCAGACAGCTAAGGGAGGAGGTAGCCCTCTTGTTCAACGAGGGCCACTTTCGAGAATTCTTGAGCGATCGAGCTAAGAACCACCTCAGAGACAGGGATGCAAATAGGAAGAACAAACAGGAAGAACCACAACATGTGATTCACATGATCGTCGGTGGGGTCAATATTCCATAGGGACCCGTATTCAAGCACACCAAGGTGTCGATCACTAGGGAAAAGCAAACTGGGACTATGTGTCAGAAGGGACCTTGTCTTTCAATGACGAGGATGCATAGGGGATCTCACAACCCCACAACGACGCACTGGTAATATATGTTCTTATGAATAAAATTCAAGTTAAACGTGTTTTGATTTATCCAAGAAGCTCGGCCAACATTATTCGATCGAGGGTCGTGGAGCAGATTGACCTACAAGATCAAATTGTGCCCACAACTCGGGTTCTTAATGGCTTCAACATGGTGAGTGAAACTACCAAAGGTGAAATTATCTTGCCTGTAAACGTAACCGAGACCGTTCAAGAAAAAAGTTCCATGTTATCGAGGGCGACATGAGATACAACGTGCTGCTCGAAAGGCCCTGGATTCATAACATGAGGGCAGTACCTTCAACCCTTCACCAAGTTCTGAAGTTCCCAACACCATAGGGAGTAAAAACGGTGTACGAGGAACAACCTGCCGCCAAGGAGATGTTTCCAGTCGATGAAGTAATACCGGTATCGGCACTCTCATCAGCAAAGGGATTAGAGTCGAAGGGAAAGCAGGAGGCGAAATAGCAACCACAGACAACGGCCTCGACCCAATTGTAGGAGCAAGGCAACGAGGATGACGAATACTGGATCCCTCGATCCTTCATAATTCCCGATAACTCCGACTCCACTAAGTCAATGGTCAAAGAGCTGGAACAAGTCACGTTGATCGACCACCAGCCCGAACGAAAGGTATACCTGGGCACGGGGCTAACCCCCGAGCTCAGGAACAAACTTATTCATTTCCTTAAAGCTAACATGAATTGCTTTTCCTGGTCCCATCTCGATATAATAGGGATCCCACCAGAAATCACTACCCATCGACTAAGCTTGGACCCGAAGTCCCGTCCAGTAAAGAAAAATATGAGGCCACAGTCCGAGGTTAAGCATGCATTCATCAAGGACTAGGTAACCAAACTTCTCAAAATAGGGTCCATTCGGGAAGTAAAATATCCCGAATGGTTAAAAAATGTAGTGGTAGTCCCTAAGAAGGTAAATAAACTTAGGATATGCATAGACTATAAGGACTTAAACAAGGCATGCCCTAAGGATTCTTTTCATTTGCCTAATATCGACCGCATGATCGATGCCACAGCCAGCACCGAGATTCTCAGTCTTCTCGATGCCTATTCCAGGTACAATCAAATACAGATGAACTCGGAGGATCAGGAAAAGACTTTGTTTATCACTAACTATGGAACCTATTGTTATAACGTAATGCCGTTCGGAATAACAATGCTGGAGCAACCTATCAACGCCTAGTAAATTGAATATTCGAAGAATAAATAGGAAAATCAATGGAAGTCTATATTGATGACATGTTAGTTAAGTCCCTGTGAGCGGAGGACCATTTGAAACATTTGCAAGAGACATTCGATATTCTAAGAAAATACAACATGAAGCTCAACCCGAGAAGTGAGCATTCGGGGTCGGCTTAGGCAAGTTCCTCGGCTTCATGGTATCGAATCGGGGAATCGAGATCAACCCCGATAAAATCAAAGCCATCGAGGATATCACGGTCGTGGAAAACATCAAGGTCGTACAAAGGTTAACGGGGCACATAGCCGCCCTAGGTTGATTCATTTCGAGGTCTTGGGATAGAAGCCACCGATTCTTCTCACTGCTTAAGAAGAAGAGTAACTTTTCATAGACTCCGGAGTGCCAACATGCCTTAGAGGAACTGAAATGATACTTATCGATCCCGCCACTACTTCACACCTAGAAAACAGATGAGCAACTCTACTTGTACTTGGCAGTATTGGAAATAGCGGTAAGTGGGGTCCTATTTCGAGAAGAGAAAGGTATGCAATTCCCTGTTTACTATGTTAGTCGGGCCTTAGGTGAGGCCGAGACCAGATACCCATACTTACAAAAATTAACGCTTGCTTTAATAAGCGCCTCTAGGAAATTAAAATTGTATTTTCAATGTCATCCAATTTGTGTTGTAACTACCTATCCCCTTCTCATATTTTGCAAAAACTCGAACTCTCGGGCCGATTGGCCAAATGGGCCCTCGAGATCAGCAGGTATAATATTGAGTATCAACCCCGAACGGCCATCAAGTCTCAAATCTTGGCAGACTTCGTGGCCGACTTCACACCAGCCCTCGTACCCGAGGTCGAAAAAGAACTATTATTAAAGTCGGGTACATCAACGGGGGTATGGACCCTTTCACGGATGACGCTTCAAACGTGAAGGGGTCTGGGCTGGGCATTGTTCTGAAGCCACCCACAGGTAATATAATTAGACAATCTATCAGAACTTCAAAATTAACTAACAATGAGGCCGAGTATGAGGCCATGATTGCAGGTCTCGAGCTGGCTAAAAGTTTGGGAGCAGAGGTCATCCAGGCCAAATTTGATTCCCTACTTGTGGTAAACCAAGTCAACAGAACTTTCGAAGTCCGAGAAGATCGAATGCAGAGGTACTTGTACAAGCTACAGGTAACTCTACGTCAGTTTAAAGAGTGGACCTTACAACACGTACCTCGGGAACAGAATAGCAAGGCCGATGCCCTTGAAAACTTGGGGTCATCAGCCTAAGATGACGAACTTAGCTCGGGGACTGTCGTGCAACTCTCGAGATTAGTGATCGAAGAAGGCCACGCCGAAATAAACTCTATAAGTCTGACCTGGGATTGGAGAAATAAACAAGTACATCAAATATCTAAAGAACGGGAAGCTCCTATCATATCCAAAGGAGTCAAGAACTTTACGCACAAAGGAAACACGATTCACTTTGTCCAGGATGGAACGCTATTTAGGAGAACGTTTGATGGACCATTAACGATATGTTTGGGACCGGGAGATACTGATTATGTCCTGCGGGAGATTCACGAAGGCACTTATGGGAATCATTCTGGTGTCGAATCATTGGTTCACAAAGTTATTAGAGCACGGTACTACCGGGTCGATATGGAAAAGGATACAAAAGAGTTCGTTTGAAAGTGCGATAAATGTCAAAGGTATGATCCACTGATTTACCATCCCGGGGAGCAGCTCCATTCGGCCTTATCCCCATGGTCCTTCGTTAAATAGGGATGCACATCGTCGGCCCTCTCCCATCGGTCCCAAGTAAAGCTCAGTTTATTTATTTATGACTGATTATTTTTCTATGTGGGTTGAAGCATAGGCTTTCGAGAAATCAGAGGAAAATAAGTCATAGACTTCATTTGGGACCACATTATATGTCGATTCAGGATGCCTTCCGAGATTGTGTGTGATAATGGAAAGCAGTTCATCGGCAGCAAAGTGACTAAATTTCTCGAGGCACAAGATTAAAAGGATTCTATCAACACTATAGCATCCCAGTGGTAACAGACAAGCCGAATCGACCAACAAGACCATTATCAAAATCTTAAGAAGAGATTGACCGACGCTAAGGGGAAATGGAGAGGATATTGCCCAAGGTTCTTTGGGCGTACTGCACGACGTCGAAATCTAGTATGGGGGAAACACCATTCTCTTTACTCTATGGTGCCGAAGCTCTTATCCCCATCGAGGTCGGGGAACCTAGCCTCAGGTTTCGATATGCAATAGAAGTATCGAATCACGAGTCCATGAATACAAGCCTAGAATTGTTGGACAAAAGACGTGAGGCCGCCCTCATTCGATTGGCCGCACAAAAACAGCAGATTAGAAGGTACTACAATCGAAGATCCAATCTTCAACACTTTAAAATTGGGGACTTGGTTCTAAGAAAAGTCACCCTCAACACTCAAAATCCGAATGAAGGAAAACTGGTTCCAAATTGGGAAGGACCATATCAGGTCCTGGACATCATCGAAAAAGGATCCTACAAGCTCGGCACGATGAACGGCGAGCAATTACCAAACAATTGGAATGTATCACTACTAAAATGATACTACTACTACTGATGTACGACATTTCCATTTTCATTTATATTCTAATCTAACCAATTGCAGGTGTTCAATCGAGGAAGGAGATGGATTCTTCTACACGAAGTCTTTAGGTCTGAAAGCACGCGTTGCACTCTTTTTTCCTTAGACCGATTTTTGTCCCAAATGGGTTTTTCCGGCGAGATTTTTAACGAGGCAACCATTGTTCGTGCTAACTTAGAGCAATTCAATAGTATCCGAGGCTTCTTCATATTCAACCTCAAATACTGGGGGGAATCAACCTCAACTTTGTTGCAAAAAAATTACTTCGTGACAACGGGGTCTCAATAGGTAAATATTGTAAGGGCCAAAGGGTCGAATGAACCGTGCCCATATAGGTTTCTCAATCCCTGACGACAAACATGTACGCATGTATAATCATCTATTAAGAGAATTATTTTTCCTTGCCAAATATCTCATGCCTTAAAAATTTTTTACAAATTTCGTGCTCTCGATCTATTGTGAAAACAGGCTTAAGGGCCGACGATAACCAAAGTTCGAACAACTAACCCCACACTCGGGGACTGTCATTTGAAAAATAGACGAAATCAAATTAACAAAACTTCGATACTATAAGACCTTAAAGGCAACCCTCGATTTTTATAGGTCGCGGCCACCCCACTCGGGGACTGATACTTCGGGGAAGCTCGAAGTGAAATGGGAAAATACCACACTAAAAAGGCTACGGCCAAATTAACACAGTTCGGAGACGTCCAAATTCCACTATAAAATAGGTCGTCGAATATTTTCATAAACCGTTAAAAAGGCTACCCTCGACAAACATTACAAAGGGCTTCAATAATATCAAGCCTCAAAAATTCTAATGAGTACAAAGTTATTTGAACTCTCAAACAATTCCTTATTTTGTGCTAAGACATTACAAATTTTATCTAAATAACAAAAAGCTTTTCGCCGAAAAGGGGAAAAAGCCATTCTTTTTACAAAGGTCATATCGGCCTAATACAAAAGCCTAAGGGGCATCTTTTTGCTTTGAGTTTGAAAGATTATCCTCACTCAAATAAAACCTAAGGGTTACCTTACTTCGAGTCTGAGCAAGCACTCACTCGATCATAAAAATTACGCTGCTTCAATTTTGGTCGAAATGCCTAAACCTCGAACCGATGAACACTATTTCATAGGGAAGAAATGAAACAAAATATCACAAGATAAGACAGAAAGGAAGAAAAATTTCTTCTATATGTCAAAATCATTTACAGGGGCAGCATAGCCCGATCAAAGTCCTTTATAAATGACCCAAAAGTGGCCTCAAAAGAAAAGATAAATGCAAAAGGAAAATAACAAAAATAATAAGGCCTACGGAGCTTGGTCCTCTTCGGAAACTGCGTCCTCATCCTGAAGATCTTCTTTTTTTCTGATCAGAGTCATCTTCGGGGAAGGCCAATCTCCGAGCCTAGTGTTCTTCTGCTCGGGTGTTATCAACCTCAGTCGTGATATCGAAACCTTGTGCTTGAGCCTCTTCTAGGGCCTCCCTCCGAGCTTGCCATTTCGCATGGTCGATCATGATCCTAGATTTGGTTTGAATGGCCTCAACATCAACTTTGAACTGGGCCACCTATTTCATCGGCCTGGATGCCAGCCTTAACCGCCTCAGATTTGGCCTCCTCGAGTTTGCCACTGGCCGAGTCTAGCTGGGACTGAAGATCCCTCATCTTCTGGATTTGCACCGAGTTCTTCTCCTTTTCAGATTGAAGCTGAGTCTCGGCCGATTCCAAATAAGCCTGAATGACATCATTCATAGCAGCTAATATGTCCATGTTCCCTTTGAAGACATCGACCTCGGCCCGAACGTCGTCCACTTATTTGCTGAGCTGGTCGATCTGCTCGACCCTTTGTCAAATCTGCATAATTGGATCATTAGTTGTTATCTATAAATCTCCATCTCCATCGTGGAGCATTAGGAATACATGTTCGTCCATGTCGGTATGCTCCTCCCGAGTTGCGACCAAATCGGCCTGAAGTCTTTCGCTGATGAGACAATAGACGTCATTCTTCTCAACATGGCCCTGGACTTCGGCCTTGTGCTCCTCTCAGACTCTCACAAAAGCTTCATTGTGCAACATTGAAACCTATAAAAGAAAGAAGAAGAAAAAATTAAGAATAAGCTACAAGTACAAAGCGAATGCAAAATAGAGTTCGAAGGTTACCGGATTTAATGCGTGTTGAGCCACATTGAACAGGCAAGCGCCCCCCACGAAATCCACCACCCCCTGGTCTTCTCCAGTAAGCAGGCCCCTAAATAACTAGCGATTCTGACCGGGGGGAGAAATCCTGAGCATCTTCGGGGACGGTCAACACTAAATGCCATTTGTGGTTAGGATCGACACTTGGAGCTAGAAACTGATCTACCAGCTTCGAGATTGATGGAGACCTGGTTGTCCCCATCGATGATACCCTCTTCGGCACCGATAGGTCACCGAAACCAAGGATCTCTTTAGAGCTAGTTGCCTCGATCCCATCGAAAAAGTTGTGGAGATCCATTTGTTGCCTATCCAACATGTTTGCTTCTTGGATCATAGCATCAGAAATCTGGGGCGAATCTGAGATGTTGACCACACTGGGTTCGACCCCAGGAACCCCTTCCGATGCTTGGGGAGTCTTTCTTTGCATTTCTATTTCTCCCCTCTTCGATGGGGACAGGATGGCTTCCGGCTCGGGAACCCCGGTCGAAGCTCCTTCATTGATTGCCTCCGGTTCGAAGGACTTCCGTGCTAAAACAGCAACCCTCTAGCGAGTCACCAGCCCGACCTCCTCTTCTTCTTCTTCTTGTTCCCCTTCCAACTCATCCCTTAGTCGGCGAACTGAATCCATTGATAAGGGAATAACATTTCCCTTTGGCTTGCGCGGCTTCTTCGTCGGCTTCTTCTTTTCCGAGCTCGGGCCCTTTTTTCTTGTTTTCTCCTTGACCGGCTTCGAAGTTGATGGTTGAGGAAAATTTCTTCATCGCCGGTAGGAGGTCTCATTGGGACATCTTTCCCGAGACCTGCAAAAAAGGCAAGCAAATTAGCTAAGAAAGGGAAAAATTTTGAAGTGAAAAACAAATAGAAATCGAAAGCTCACTGTGGTTACGAGCCTCCCATCGGCCCTTGAAAATCTCCATCCAAGCCCGTTCAGAATAAAACCTCTGAGACACCAGGTTCTCGGCCCATCTTTTTAGCTCCAGAATCGAGTCCGACATCTAGGTCACAGCTGCAACAACAAAATTGAGGTAAGTGACGATCGAGGGAAATACAAATGGGAAAACAAGCACTCAAGGAAAATGTACTTACGATTGAAATTCCACTTCTCCATAAAGGGCATATCCTCGTCATGTAATAAGTCTGATGTCCTTATTCGGACAAACCTGCACATCCAACCTCGGTCGCGAGTCTCATGAAGGCTGGAAAATGGGGCTTTGGTGGCCCGACGCGAGAGCTTGATTAACACTCGATAGATTCGGGGGATGTATAAGTGCATTAGATGATCGAGGGTAAAGGAATAACCCTCGATTTTGCTGGAGAAGAAACGGAGGAGGAGGACGACGATCCTCCAGAACGATGGGTGAATCTGGCCCAAGGTAACATTGTACCTTTTGCATAAGGCCACTATTACAGGATCTAGGGGCTGAATGTAAAGGGGTAAGTGTAAACACTTAAGTACCCCTCTACATATGTGGTGATCGATTCCTCAGGTGAAGGAATGACAACGTTCTTGTTTACCCGGTTGCACTCCTCTTTAACCTTATCAAGGAGGCCCTCGGTGATGATGCAGATATACCTTGACATCAGTTCACACCAGTCCGGTAACGAAGGGGTTTTTTCTATTTTAAAGCCAGCAACTGTCAGACACCCCGTCGGAATATATTCTTCAAGGGGGGGTTCAACCGCAGCTGCGTCGCCAGCGGAACGCGATGAAGACATAACCTCTTTTTGGGGCTCAGTTTTAGATGTCTTTGCCATTTGTGGAAGGTAGATAGTGAAAAAGTTGATTAGAATTCAGAAAAGTTGAGTATGAAAAGTGAGAAGCAAGAGTTCTTTGAGAGCAAGAGCAGAGAAGTTAATGATTGTAAAGGTTTGAATGAGGAAAGAATCGAAGCTTTATAGGTTGAAGGTGGCGGTTCAGAGTCGCCTAGTGACCGACCAGTACCTGACATAAATTTAATGCCTTGGTTATTGAACCGACGGGATGCTTCGTCGTTTACGTCATGATCGAGTCAATCGATCGGAAAAATAAAGCTCGAAGATTCATATCGTCTCTCATCATCTTATTTCCGAGAAAGGAGGGGACTATCTGTATACGGTCAAAATCGGGCTCACCCGATTCTGTTTGATTAATCGAGACCAGGATGGTAGGCTAATGATCGGTCCCGTGTTATATCAGAGCAAGACATAAAGGTGTGGTACCAAGCCCGGGGTTCGAAGTACCAATCGAGATCGAGACCACCCAGGATCGAGGCCAAACGGAATAGACATCGAACAAGATCGAAGATTGTGTACTAACGGAAAGCCGAGATATCCGTGACCGATCGAGGATCGCGGCGAAAATATCGAAATGGATCAAATCAAGAACGGTCATTTAGCTAATCATGGGATTTACTTCTGTAATTAGAATTGTACCATAAGTAGAATTATTCTACTATATAATTCTAATCATTTGTAACCATCTAAATTTCGCACAACAAAGCAATACAATACTCTTTTTTTCTTAAACTCTCTTGTTCTTCAATTCAGTTCATATTATTCGATTCTCAGCCGGTTCAAAGGGTGATCTAGCTCGAGGGCCGAGTTATATTTGTACTGATTTGCTTTACTTTACTGTTAATTTCCAGCATTAATCATTGTATTTATCAATTAGTGATAGGTGAAATCATGTATCCTAAAAACCACTTATAAGTTTAATTGCTATCCGATTTTAAGCGTAAACAATCTTGACAAACACAAGACAGAATACCGTGTTGGTCAAGAGCAAGAAATAGAGATGACAAGGTAAAATGCGGTTGACATCAAGTCTACAAGTTATTCTTAAATTTTCAATAGTCTATGGGTGTCACTAACATTTTTATTTCTTCGTGAAAATAGGCAAAGGCTTATCTAAGAATGGTAAAGCCCAAAAACTTGCTTTACATCGTTAGCATGAAGCTTTAAGTAAATATTATTATGCTATCTTGATTTTCTCTTTGTTTGAAACATATAACATGTGTGGATTATATACTTAAATTATATTATAATGATAAAAAACTCCACAATATATAACAACCGATAAATATTATACAACCGGATTTTTGTCATGCTTCTTTGTGACTACCATATTATTAAGTAAATTTTGTTATTATTTTCTAGTTTAATAAATTTTTGCGCAATGCACGGGTACGAATACTAGTGAAGTAGAAGGACCAAGATGTCGAATTGGATCAGGTTATTCTGCCCAAAAAAAAAGGAAATCACATTAAAAGGTGAACTAGGATAAAAAAGCAGATTGTTATGAAATAACGAATGTAAAGAAATAAAATAAAGACAAGTATAGATAGAGAGAGATTGATGTCTTATTCAATTTTCAAACTGATGTACATAATGAACTGAAATCTCCTCTATTTACAGAAGAAAGGAAGTTGCTGCTACTGCAAGCTGCTTGTAAGCTGCTACTGCAAGCTGCTGTGTAAACTGCTTGTAAGTTGCTTGTAAGCTGCTACTGTATCAAATGTAGATAATATGCTTCCGGGGGTAATGTTTATCCATAACGGAGTACCAAAATGATAAGCTTCTTCAGGAGGCTTATTTCCAATAGAGTACTAAATAGATA
This sequence comes from Nicotiana paniculata, assembly GCA_005239505.1. Taxonomy (NCBI): domain Eukaryota; kingdom Viridiplantae; phylum Streptophyta; class Magnoliopsida; order Solanales; family Solanaceae; genus Nicotiana; species Nicotiana paniculata. The sequence goes on along the minus strand of ML305627.1, from coordinate 2,895 downwards.
AACATATTTACGGCAGTGTCCCATATGGATAAGCTTCTTCAGGAAGCTTATTTACAATGGAGTACTAAATGAACATCCATTATATAATATATATTTATAACACTCCCCTTTGTATGTTCATTAAAAGATAATGTGCCTCATTAAAACCTTACTAGGAAAAATCCCGTGGGAAAAAAGTCCTAGTGAAGGAAAAAGAGTACACATATTTAGTAATACGCATTGCTAGGTGCCTCATTAAAAACCTTATATGGAAAACTCTGTGGGAAAAAACCTTAGTAAAGAAAAAAGAGTGCATCGCGTATTTTACTCCCCCTGATGAAAACCTTGTTTCAAATATTTGAGTCTCCGTATTCCAATCTTGTATACCATCTTCTCAAAAGTTGAAGTTGGCAAAGATTTAGTGAATAAATCTGCCGGATTGTCACTTGAACGGATTTGTTGCACATCAATGTCACCATTTTTCTGAAGATCGTGTGTGTAGAATAATTTTGGTGAAATGTGCTTCGTTCTATCACTTTTTATAAATCCTCCTTTCAATTGGGCTATGCATGCAACATTGTCTTCGTATAAAATTATGGGTCTTTTCTCACATTCCCACATTTTTCTCGAATAAAATAATTGATCTCAACCATACGCATTCCCTACTTGCTTCATGAATAGCTATTATCTCAGCATGATTTGAAGAAGTAGCAACAATAAATTTCTTTGTGGAGCGCCATGATATGACAATACCTCCATAAGTAAATACGTACCCGATTTGAGATCGAGCTTTATGGGGATCAGATAAATAACCTGCATCTGCATAACCAAAAGGATCTGCACTATCTTTGTTAGCATAAAACAAACACATATCAAGAGTTCCCTTTAAATATCGCAATATATGCTTAATCCCGTTCCAATGTCTTCGTGTAGGAGAAGAACTATATATTGCTAATAAATTAACAAAAAATGTTATGTCAGGCCTTGTAGCATTAGCAAGATACATTAATGCACCAATTGCACTGAGATATGGTACTTCGGGACCAAGGAGTTCCTCATTCTCTTCTGTAGGTCGGAACAAATCCTTATTCACTTCAAGTGATCGAACAACCATTGGTGTACTCAATGGGTGCGCTTTGTCCATGTGAAAGCGTTTTAAGACCCTTTTTGTATAGGCAGATTGATGGATAAAGATCCCGTCTGCTAAATGTTCAATTTGCAGACCAAGACAAAGGTTTGTCTTTCCAAGATCTTTCATCTCAAATTCTTTCTTAAGTTATTCAATTTCCTTTTGAAGCTCTTCTGGAGTTCCAACAAGATTTATGTCATCAACATAAATAGCAAGTATAACAAATTTTGATGCCATTTTCTTTATAAAAATACATGGACAAATAACATCATTTATGTAACCTTCTTTCAGCAAATATTCACTAAGGTGATTATACCACATGCGCCCAGATTGCTTTAAACCGTACAAAGATCTTTGTAATCTGATCGAGTACATTCCTCGAGACTTTGAACTATATGCTTCAGGCATTTTAAATCCTTCAGGAATTTTCATGTAAATTTAATCAAATGAGTCATATAGATCATGACTTGCATTTAAATGGCTTGACATCTTCAGGTGTCTAGACTGCAGGTCCGATCCTCACAATCTTTTACAATATTGTGCACTATATTGTATCAAAGATATCGTCGACGATCATTCGTATCGATTCCTAAACGACATAACTTGTTGAGATATCATCACTTTCCTTATTTCAGGTACCTAAACTTTTTCTGGAGTTTCATGAAATGTTATGCCGTGGGCTCTTCTAGAGCTCATTTCCTGCTTATTATGATCATTTTAATCATTTTCTCCCATCCTTTTCAAGGATTGCTACCTTTGGAACCGATTGGTCTACCACGCTTCATGCGTACAGTAAACTCCATCCTTTAAGGACTTTAATTTTAATAGGAGCATTCGCAGCTGAAATATGATATTTAATTTTGGATCAGCAAATGCTTCTGACATTTGACTTGAATTATCTTCTGAGTGAGGATCATACTAATGATAATTCGATTCATATACTTTTTCAGCTGTTTATTCCGTCCTCAAATGTTAGAAAAACTAACATATATCCCCAATATTCTTTGGGAAACATATCCTTGTGCATTGTGGTAGAGAAATTAATCATATACCACACATCAAAAGATAGTAGAAATATTTGGTTTNCAATTGTGAGGGGAGGACTTATCATATATTATTGGTCTGATACATACAAGTGCTTCTATATGCAATTTAGAAAATCTTAGACAAACACATGAGGCTTTGTTCTCATAAGCGATAGTTTAGCCATTAATAGGAAGTATTCGCTAAACTAGCTTGGATATAAACCAGCATCATCAAGAAGAACTATCTTGATTTCATAATCTGAAATTTATGCTCTTAATTGATAAAAGCAATTTCAAATGCCAAACTGCAGGTTGACAATAATCGCACATGTAACCATCTCATATATGCATCTATAAGTGGTTCACATAATAGGTGAATGAGCTCATATTCACCTTTTATATATTTAAGATTAGGGTCTTAGTCCCAACTTTAGTTGGTATAATCAATTTATTATGAGAACAAGCAACACAAGAGAATTCTTGAAGAATCTTCTAGTTCTTCAGTATATTCTTATCTGAATTCTCAAATGGCAAATGAAAACTTTAGGTTTATCATGGCATGTGATATCTCTTAGTAAACTTCTGGTTTACTATAGCATAAACTTTTGCATTTGTAAACTTCTGATTTACCGTGGCTATTTTTGTATTAGCAAATTTCTGATTTACTATAGTTACTTTTGCCTCAGTAAAACTTCTGGGTTACTGTGACTGCTTTTGCATTAGTAAACTTCTGGTTTACCGTGATACATGATGTAGTACAAA
>MDKI01028164.1:0-18257 GCA_005239505.1 Nicotiana paniculata | reverse complement strand
ATACTACACTCTGCACTTCTTGTGCAGATCCAGGTACCGGTCAGAGTTAGGTGAAAGTAGTAGTGGACATTATTCGCACGGAGACACGAGGTAGATCCACTGGCGTCCGCAGATTCCTGGAGTCTTCCCTTTATTATTTAGATACTGTTTTATTTCATTCAAAGCAAAGATACATTTCTTTCAGCCCATTTATTTGTAGTATTCTTTAGTAATTCGTGAATTGTGACACCAGACTCTGAGTAGTTATATAATTAGTATTAGTTCGTGGTTCGGTTTATTTCTTCGGTTATTATTCATAAAGTTATTTATTAGAAAATATTAGATTCAGTATTATTTTTAAATTGTTCTATTATGTGTGAGTAAACTTTTAAAAGGAAAGGTTAATTAGGTTCTAACCTTGGCTTGCCTAGCAAGTATGGTGTTAGGCGTCATCACGATCCTGAAGGTTGGGAATTTGGGTCGTGACAAAACTATTTTCGAGGAACTGGGCAAAGAAATAACTAGATGTTCAGGAACATCAAAACCCACACGTCAGAATTGGCGTTCCATTGCATTTAAGTAGTGGGAGAACGTTAATAGACATACTATGCCTTTATCGAGTGAGAGTGATGTTTGAACAGTAAACACTATAGTAAGAAGTCGCTAATATTTTAATGTCATAAGGTAATGAAGGTAATATTAGTAGTAATTCGTCGTAGTGGGAGAATACAAAGGAAAATCATAGTTTGGTGTACACTCTTGGGATAGTTTCGGTAACAAGATCCCTGAAGAGCTTAATGCCAAACTAGATAGTTACGACAAAGCACTACTAGACAAAGATTGCATCAGAAATAACTTGGTAAGATTCGTTAACAAAATCTTATTTTGTGGAGACTTTTAATAGTCATGTAAAAAGAATGTCTGAGAAAGTTGTAGATGCATGGTTACAAATCTAAGTGGGAGATTATTGGGGCATATACTATTAACCATGCGTTTAGATATAGTATATTTAATAATTGTCATGGTTAAAAGTCTAAGTGGGAGATTATGGGATATATACTATTAACCATGAGTTTGGTTTGGCTATAGTATTTATTATGTAGCAACTGTTTATTCATTTTTAATAAAGTTTTAAATAGATCATATATTAGTCTGTGTCCTTTACTTATATAGTAGATAATTTAGTGTATAGAGTTTAGCTTATACATGGAAGATTAAATCATCGGTTCTTATAAGTATAAAGTTTGAGTTCACAATCTAGTCATGGAATTGGAAAAATCATCATGGATGATTGTAGCACAAGATTAAATATAATTTATCTTGATTATGAGAATGGTTTAATTTCAACTTTTTGTGCTAGTATATTTTGTATGTATTGAACGGACCAAGTAGAGATAAGTATTTTATACTGACTTAATAAAATAAACTCTCTAGCCATTAAATGTACTTATAATCTTAATCTTGATATAATTATTATAAGTTGTGTATATTATTATTATTTTAATTTATTAAAAGGCGAGATTCTTTCGTGGGTCAATATGTCTGGTAAATTAGACAATAATAATGTACATAAGCGAAGTAATAGTTAGTTGATGGAATCCATGTCTCGGTTTAGAGATTGATGATACACCTTTATGAAAGCTTATAAGTTTTCATGTGTAAATCTGGCCGGCGGATTCTGTACCCGACACATGAAATAAGTAAAGCGAAAGTCTAAAGGAAATAATCAATAAACTAAATTGTCAGTAATTTAATTTAATTGATTAGTATCTGAATCTTAACATGAGGAGTTAAATAAGATTTAATGGATGAATTTCGAAATTGAATAAGGAGTGCAATTACGAATTTTTAGTGAAATTTCGTAATTAATTATGGTAGATATTAATTTCGAAAATTATAAATTAATTCCATAATTGGAAGCCTTGTTAATTAAATTATGTGGTCTCTGTTGTGTTTAAATAATAGGAAATAAAGGAATCCTTTTTCTGGTGGAAAAGAAAACCCAACAGGTTTTGAAAAAGAGTTTTAACCCTTAAAACATGTGCTATAAATACATAAGGTTTTTCACCTAGAGGAAGATGAAAAAGGTGGCCGAATTTTCAGCCATTTTTTCTAGAAAGTTCGCCCACACGAAATTGCTCTTTCCAGATATTATTTGGGTAACACAGTAGAAGACCGTGGAACGTTCGGAGATCGTAATCTTGCGGGTGATGAAGAATTCATTGAGTTGCTATGGATTGGAGGCTCACACGATAGAGAAGCTTTGTTCGCGCTTCAAGAGATAACTCGTGAAATCTCATTTATGCCAGTTATCTAGTTACATATGATTTTGATACTGAAATTACTTCTGCTACTTATTATAATCCATCAATATGAACTCGTACCTATAACTTTACATCCCCCTCGCGCAAGAGAAAAGTGGACGTAAAGTTTTAAATAAAGTCGACAGTAGGAAATTAAGATAAATTAAATATGTAAATAAATCTGGAAAATGTATGATGATCATACATGTATCTAAAAGCTAGTTCGACCAGCTATGAGATCGAGTCCGTTTTTGTTCCGTCATGACGTGATTTTCTGTAATTTATTTTCTGAAAAAATATGAAAGACGATAAACAAGAAAAGTTCAAGGAATTACATGGAAATATAATAAATTCATAACAGGAAATATGAAAAACGATGAAACAAGAAAAGTGCAAGGAATTACATGAAAATATAATAATTTCGTAACATGGATTTGCAGTATTTCATGGCATAATTGCCACTAAGCACATGTTATAAAATTTTCAGCGAGAATATGTGTACAGCTACAGCAAAACCAGCAGCCGCTACAATCGCTATCACTTTTACAATGACTTCCACAAGTTAGAAAAAAATCATTTCGTTGTGGGAGTAATCTCCTTTGAAGTCCCGAGAGATCAGGATCAATATCTCGTACAGCCATAACTTGAGTCGTAGTGAACCACGTCAAGTTCACTGAAAAATGTCACAATCGCAGTTATCAAAACCAAAATTATAACAAGAAAAACATATTTTGGAAGCTATATACATATATAAAATATTGCACAATCAATTATATGAATTATAGAGATAGTCACAAGTGTAGTAATGTAAAATCAAAATTTTAAATATAAAGTGAGAAAATACTAACCAATGGTTGCTAGGAGAAGAATATCATAAAAGAAACCATGGTTAAGCAATGCCATTCTCAAGCTTTGTTGAAAACTTGTGTTTGAGCATTTTTCTCCTTTTCAAAGGGCACAATTTATAGCCATCTTATGTTATGAATTGTCTTCTAAAATAATTTATAATCGTTTTTTTTTTTCTTTTTTTCTTTATTACTTATTAGCCTCTCTTTATGTTCAAGTCCTGCTCGGCCTGACACCATTATTAGTATATTACAATTAATAGTTTAAGTTCTCTCTCCCAAACTTTTTCAGAAAAGAAGAATTTCTACGGGATTGTTACGCAAATAGTCAGTCAGATTTATTGTTTATTTTTTTAGCCAGTATACATAAATATTATATATGAATTATACATATATTATACATCCGTCGGCTATTTTTAGTTTAAGAGATTAGGTGGACGACTAGTTGGGTTAATATTAATTCATATAAATTGACTGAGAGATGTTAGCCTGATAAAAAATTATACATTAACACAACTTCAGATCCAAATTTTTCTGGATAGAAACATATGAGAATTTAAGAGGAATTACGTCAATAACAATTTGTTAATGATGACTAGAATATGCTAGCTATTAAACTACATAGAGTTCATTTAATTAGAGGAACTTAAAAATACTTCTTTTTCAACTATGCATGTTCTCATGTCGGGATTTTAATTGGGTACGAAATTTTGTACTTAACAATTCAAATAAACTTCTTAGTAATATTTCTCATTAGCATTGAGGAAATGTACATTGCACAAATTGGTGGTTTTATCTAATATATAATACATTAATACCAGTGGTTAACACGAGCTTGTATTAAAACGCACCATCTACTCAGATTTTAACAATATCTAAAAATTCTAAATGATTTTAAATTTCAAGTTGTCATTATCTTTGTTTACCCTAAAATCTAAGTAACAATTAAACTTATGTTGAGGTCTAAAAGATATGTGATTTAATTCAATACTAATCGATAAACAAGAAGATAAGTGTGTGAGTTAAATGAGCAAGATAGATCAAAGCATTGTATGAGTGCCTCGACCTCAAGCTTCAATGACCTCGAGGGATACCAAGATGAACTGTAAAATATAAGAAGGATAAAGCTAAAGGACAATTCTGATAAGAGATGAGCACAAAAATAAGAATGTATGTTCTTTGCCAATGATTGATAATCTTTACAAATGAATAAGCTTCCCTTTATATAATTGGGGGGGGGGGAGGGGGGTCCTAAATAAAGTACATTTTCATTTCTAGAAAGGAATCTAATTTGTATAGTTGTCTAACCGATTTGTACGAATTCATACAAATTCGTTCCGGGATTTACGCCTTGATCTTTGTGCCATTGCGGGAATCCCGCCCATTCTGTTACAAGCTCATAACGGCGTTATCTCGAGGTAGGTTTTACTCGGCCCCCCGTATAACATGCTTTGGTCCTCGAGCCATGTACACCATCATTAGTCTCGAGCCTGATCTACCGAACTTGCTTGACCCATTTGAATTCGGGCTCGGGGTGACCTCTCGAACCTGTGAAATCGGGCGTACCTGATTTCGACCGTATACAGATAGTCCCCGCGTTTCTTAGAATAAAATGATAAGAAACGATTTGAATCTCGAATTTCCGAAGTCCCTGATAATGACATCATCCTCGTGACATAAGCGTTGAAGTGACCGAAACGTCCCATCGGTACACTTCCCCAAAACATTAAATGCGCATCAGTGTTGGTCGGCTACTAGCGCCACCGAACGGTCGCTGATTTTCTATAAGTACTCGGTTACTTGCCTCATTAAGGATTTTTGCTTCCATTTGCAACTCCTCTAATCTCTTGTTCTCTCTATCTTCTCCTCTTCCTCCACTAGTTCTTCCGCCCTTTCAATGCTAAAAGTTGTCAAATTTGATTTCCTCTCGCTTCTTTCAACCGGAATCATTGGCTAAAACCTCTAAAATTGTTCCTCAAAAAGAGGGAACTTCCTCCTCTTCTTCCTGTCCGGACGGCAGTAAGGCGTCGGCCCTCCACGAGATCGTTCCCGGTGGTTGTACCTTAAAGAAAGACTTCTCCATCGAAAATCCTCCCGATCTCCCTGGCCGATGTGAACACGCTTCGAGGTACATTTGTTCAATAATAAAGAAACACCTCGAAGCTATGAGAAAGGACTGTGGCTGGGGGGTGGGGTCGTGGTACAAATCCCCACCCATGAAGAGAACATTACTACCCACGTGGAGGGGTTTTTAAGCGTGTACACTTACCCTTCACGTTGGGCCCCCTCGATCCAATCGTGATCGATCTTTTGCAAGAGGTACCAAGTTACCCTCGGCCAAATCCACCCGTATTTCTGGCGGATAGTGATAATGCTTCGATACTTCACCAGCAACACCGAGGGGCTCGAGTTCACCCTCAGCCACCTCATTCATTTATACCGGCCTCAACGTTTTCGAGGATTAATCAAGCTCCAATGCCGGTCTACCAAATCTTTCTTTGCCAGCAACGATGAGGACAAAGATCGAGGCTCGATGAGCCGATTCATTCGAGTGAGGACCAGCGATATTATCCCCGGGAAGCAACTGCCATTCCCCGAAAAGTGGAACTTCGACCATAAGTGGAGCATGTTTCCTTTGCAATTTTCTGCATTTTCACTATACCTTGCATAATGTTCTTTTCCTTTATTGGCAGCGGTCCCTTGGATACTCCATGCGATCCCCGACCTCGAGGACTAGCTCCGGAAGCTAGCCGCCACCTCCTCGTATGAGAAACGCAAGTGGCGTGACTTGTCGAAGGGCAAGTGGGAAGCCAAAAACAAGGGTAAAATCTTTGATATTTCCTTCTTTATCTGAAACACTTCCTTTCTGATACTTAGTTTTTATTTATGCAGGCACTAAAGATTTCTCCGAAATGAGACCGGCCCCTCCCGAGGAGAAGATGGAGTCCCCGATTCCAAAGTTGAAGAAGGAAAATAAGTGAAAATGGGCTTCGAAGCCCGAAGACCTCAAGATGAAGTTGGGCCTGCTCGGAGTCGCAGGAAGAACGTCATTCATCTAGATATAGACTCGTTCTACCAGTTCATGGATGATGAAAATGACAAGGTCGAGGATTCAGCGCTGGTGGCCGAACCAAAAAGCCAGTCGAGGCCATTAAACCCTCCAAGATGGAGACCTTGCCTCGAGGAGGGGAAACCTCGAAGGAAGGAAAAGGAAAAGCTCTCGAATTACCCGAGATTACGGTTATTCCTCTGCCTTCGATGAGCACACCAAAGAAAATGAATTTTGAGATCCCCATGAATGAACAGAGTGCCTCGGGCGATCTGCCCGAGGCCGTGACAATGGGTCATTATCCGCCGTTGCCGGCTTAATCCTAGGAAGCTATAAGGGATTCTCGGGCCTTGAGAATGCCTGAGTTAGGTGGAGCCCCTAGTGAGGACGATCCTTTCCAGGGTTGTTTCACTGGGGTCGATGATGTTGATCTTATCGATGCGTCCTCGACCTTCGAAGAGGCCCAACGTCTCTTCTCTAAGGTAATCCTCAACTCTTAATGTTACAATCTCCTCAATGTTGCAATTTACTTCCTTTCTTTGAGTAATCATTCCTTTTATTTGTAGGCTTTTATCAAGTTTAAGGCCGAGCTGAGCCAATGTGAGGTTGATCTGAATAAATCCTTGGGTGAAGGGAAGGCCCTGAGGCTCCTTTGTGATAAAATGGAGGAGGAGCTCAAAGACTTTCGGGCGGAGTTAACCAGGGCTTGAGAATACGAGGCCGAGCTAGACAAGCAGGTAACTAACATCTTGAAAGAGTATGGCCTTCTCCTCCAAATTATGGAAGCTAATACTTCGATGTCTCAACTATAGCAGAAGGTGGAGATGTTGGGGAAGCTTCGAGGCGAGGTTGACTGGGTCAATGCCGAGTGCGACCAATGGAAAGAAAAGATGGACTACCTTGCTGCGGGGAAGGAGGATGCATTGACCAAACTAGCAGCTACCGACACTCAGCTTCGGAATGCCAAAGAGAGCAGTTCGACCTAGGCCAAAAAGATTTCTGAGCTCGAGGCTAAACTTGCCAAGGTCGAAGCCAAAGTTGCTGAAGCCAGGGCCAAGGCCAAGGCCAAGAAGACTCAGGTTATGACTGATAAAACTGTTGTTGTATATTTGAGGGACACTGAAGCTTCTCAAACGAAGCTGAGAGAAGCTGCTATTCGGGAAAAGCGAAGCAACGACTATGCCAGGTGCCGATCTCGAAGGGAGACTCTCGAGGCGGTTCATGCTAGGGGCTTCGATCTCACTGAGGAGATAGCCCAAGCAAAGGCGGATGAAGACGATGCTCAATTACTTATCTCCTCTGATGATGATGATGATGATATCGAAGGCGGTCAAGGCGGGTCCAAAAATGAAGAGGGGTCCGAAGAAGAGACCACTCCCGATGAAGAGGCTGCCCCCGAGGGAGAAACAGCTCCAGGAGGAGAAGCTCTCCCGAAAGGGGGTATGCTCCCTTGGTTTAGATAGGAACTTTCTTTTGTATTTTCTTTTTTGCTGAACCCTTGTACATGTCACTTTTTTGAATGTATATAAAAGAAAAAATTTCCTTGAATGCCTTCTCAATTTTTCTTACTTTACAACTTTTGTAATAGTTTCATTCTTCGAACGGTGTATTCGAGATTCCGCCTTGAATGGTTTCTTTGAAGTTACCACGGCTGGGTTCGAATAAGGTTTAAACCTTCGAGATATATACCCTTAGTGTCGAGTGATGACAGGTCTTTGGGCCATAAAAATTTTTGTTTGGGCTCGGGGTAATCAAACCCTTAGGTTAGGATGGGGTGAGAACAAAGTCTCTAACCCTTACTGTATCGGCCCTTAGGCTCTTTTAAGTCGGGCTGTTATGGCCTCTAAGAGATGGCTATTTTAATTCCCTTTTTCGGCTAAAAAGACTTACTGAAAAATTTCATGTTTGCACTTTTTGCACGCATCTTTCACCCATTGGGTTTTTTTGAGGGATTAGTGTCAGTCAGACCCTTTTGTTTCTAATGCCTTAGCACAAGTTCGTGTATAAGTAGTTTCGATACCTTTTGAGGTTTTCACGAGGGCTGATTTTATCGAAGCCCTTTGATTATTTTGCCGAGGATAGCCTTTATTTAACCAGTTTTTTGAAGTATTTGAAGACCTTTAGTTCATAGCGGAAGTCAGACATCTCCGAGCCGCATTATTTCGGCTGTAGCATTTTCATATTACCGTAGTCTTTAATATGGTTGTAGCCTTCGGGCGTGTAGTATTTCAAACTTGTTCGAAATGTTAGTCCCCGAGTGTGATGGTCTTGGCCTTTACGTCCAGGGATGCCTCTTTGAGGTTTTATGAGTTCGAGTTTATATAATTTGAACGTGTTGACTGTCGATGACAGTCCCCGAGTAGTCGAGGTGTACTTGTGTTTCGGCTCTTGAGCCTTTTCTCATCTAGAATCATAAGTATGGAGCTCATATAGTAGCAAATTTCTTCAAGACACAAAGTTTTTAATAGAAATGGTGCTTCTTTAAATAACTCATACATGCGTACATGTTTTTCCCTCAGGGCTTGGTTATTCTATATGTACACGGTTCCTTTGACCGCTTGGCCCATTATAAAGTTTTCCTATCTAGACCCTCTTAGGCGTGAAGGATGTTCCTCGAAATGTTAGTCCAGTCCCCGAGGGTGATGCCCCCCAGTATTCGAGGTTGATTGAAAAGAAGCCTTGGATACTATTGAATTCCCTTTAGGTTGCATATAGTTGTTGCCTCGTTAAAAAACTTGCCGAGAAAACCCATTTGGGAGAAAACCCGATCTAAGGAAAAAAGAGTGAAAACATGCTTTAAAACCTAAGGTCTTCGAGTAGAAGGGTATCTCAACGTCTTTGATCGAACACCTGCAATGAGTTAGTCTCGAATACAAATGGAAAAAGGAGAAGATCATACCTTAGCAATAATATAGTTTGAGCGGTGATACATTCCAATTGTTTGGCAATTTCTCGCCTTCCATCGTGCTAAGTTTGTAAGATCCCTTTCCAACAACTCTGATGACTCAATATGGTCCTTCCTAATTTGGGTCTAGCTTCCCTTCATTCGGGTCTCGAGTATTGAGGGTGACTTTCCTTAAAACTAAGTCCCTGACTCCGAAGTGGTGAAGGTTGGCCCTCCTGTTATAATACCTCTCGATCCTATGCTTTTCTGCAGCCATTCGAACAAGCGCAACTTCTAGTTTTCATCCAATAGTTCGAGGCTAGTGTTCATAGCCTTGTGGTTTGACTCCTCAGTTGCGTGCTGAAACCTGACTCTAGGTTCCCCGACCTCAACTGGAACCAATGCTTCGGAATCATACAACAAAGAGAACAGAGTTTCTCCCGTGCTGGATTTTGACGTCGTTCGATATGCCCACAGTACCTCGGGCAACACTTCTCTCCATTTCCCCTTAGCATCACTCAACCTTTTATTCAAAATTTGGATAATAGTTTTGTTTGTGAATTCAGCTTGGCCGTTTGTGCTTAGGTGATATGGCATCAATAAGATCCTATTTATTTTGTGTTCTTCGAGGAACTTTGTCACCTTGCTGCCGATAAATTGCTTCCCGATGTCGCATACTATTTCAACGGGTATCTCGAACCGACACACGATGTGATCCCATATGAAGTCTATGACTTCTTTTTCTCTTACTTTCTCGAAGGCATGTGCTTCTACCCACTTGGAAAAGTAGTCAGTCATAAACAAAATGAATTTAGCTTTACCTGGTGCCGTCGGCAGGGGGCCGACGATGTCCATCCTCCATTTCATGAATGGTCACGGGGATAGGACTGAAAGGAGTTGTTCACTGGGCTGATGGATCATCGGTGCAAACCTTTGGCATTTGTCGCACTTTTGAACAAACTCCTTAGTGTCTTTCTCCATGTTATCCCAGTAATACTCAGCTCTAAAAATTTTGTGAATCAAAGAGTCGTCGCCGGTATGGTTCCCACAAGTGCCTTCATGGATTTCTCGTAAAATATAATCGGTGTCCCCTGGTCCTAAGCATACTCCCAATGGTCCATCGAAGGTCTTCCTGTACAATGTTCCGTTTTCATCTAATGTGAATCGGGCTGCTTTAGCTCGTAGGTATCTCGACTCTTTAGGGTTCGAAGGGAGCTTTTTGTGCTTCAAATACTCAACATATTTATTCCTCCAATCCCAAGTCAAACTTGTAGAGTTTATCTCCGCATGACCTTCCTCGACCACAGACCTCGACAACTGGACAACAGTCCCGGGGACAATATCATCTTCTTCGACTGATGAACTCAAATTCGCAAGTGCGTCGGCCTCACTGTTTTGGTCTCGAGGTATATGGTCCAACCTCCACATCTTGAAGCGGTGAAATTCCACCTGTAACTTGTCTAAGTACCTTTGCATTATATCTTCTCGCACCTCGAAGCTTTTGTTTACTTGGTTCACCATCAACAAAGAGTCACACTTGGCCTCAATGACCTCTCCTCCCAGGCTTTTGGCTAATTCGAGACCTGCAATCATGGCCTCGTACTCGGCCTCATTGTTAGTTAACATAGAAGTTTTGATAGATTGTCTAATAGTGTTACCCGTAGGTGGTCTCAAAATGATGCCTAGCCCGGACCCTTTCATATTCGAGGCACCGTCTGTGAAGAGGGCACATGCCCCTGACGATGTACCTAACTTTAGTAGAAGTACCTTTTCTACTTCGGGTACGAGGATAGGTGCGAAGTCAGCCACGAAGTCTGCTGGAATCTGAGACTTGATAGTCGTTCGGGGCTGTTATTCAATATTGTACCCACCGAGTTCGATGCCCCATTTGGCCAATCGGCCTGACAGCTCGGGCTTTTGCAAAACATTCCGAAGTGGATAAGTAGTTAACACACATACGGGGTGACATTGGAAATATGGCTTCAATTTTCTAGATGCGTTTATTAATGCAAGTGCTAACTTCTCTAAATGCGCATACCTAGTTTCAGCATCTCCTAAGGTTAAGGAAATTGTGTACCTTGCTCTTCTCGAACTAGCACGCCACTTACCGCTACCTCGGACACAACCAAGTATAAGTATAGTTTCTCATCCGCCTTCGGGGTGTGAAGCAGAGGTGGGCTTGATAGGTACCGCTTTAATTCCTCCAACGCTTGCTGAAATTCTGAAGTCCATGCGAAATCATTCTTCTTTTTGAGTAAGGAGAAGAACTTGTGACTCCGATGTGACGACCTCGAGATAAATCGGCCCAAAGCAACTATCCGTCTGGTTAGCCGTTGTACGGATTTCACACTGTCCATGATGGTGATCTATTCGATGGCTTTAATTTTGTCGAGGTTGATCTCGATCCCCCTATTTGACACCATGAAACCCAGGAACTTTCCCGAGCTGACTCTGAAGGCGCATTTCTCGGGGTTGAGTTTCATGTTGTATTTTCTCAAAACTTCGAACGTTGCCTGCAAATAAGTCAAATGGTCCTCTGTGCGCAGGGACTTAACTAGTATATCGTCAATGTAAACTTTCATTGATTTACCTATCTGTTGCTCGAACATTTTATTAACTAGGCGTTGGTATGTAGCTCCCGCATTTTTTTGTTCGAAGAGCATTACATTGTAACAATATGTTCCATACTTGGTGATAAATGAGGTCTTTTCCTGGTCCTCCAAGTTCATTTGAATTTTCTTGTACCCGTAGTAGGCATCGAGAAAGAAAAGGATCTCGTGGCCGGCCGTGGCGTCGATCATATGATCGATGTTAGGCAATGAAAAAGAGTCTTTAGGGCATGCCTTGTTCAAATCCTTGTAATCTACGCACATTCTAAGTTTGTTTCCTTTTTTAGGAACTACGACCACATTGGCTAACCATTCAGGGTATTTCTCTTCCCTGATAGACCTTATTATGAGTTGTTTAGTTACCTCGTCCTTTATGAAAGTGTGCTTTACCTCGGACTGGGGCCTTCTCTTTTGCTTTACCGGTTTAAACCTGGGGTCGAGACTTAGCCGATGTGTTGTTATCTTCGGTGGAATCCCTGTCATGTCTAAATGAGACCAAGCAAAACAATATATGTTATCGATAAGGAATTGAATGAGTTTTTTTCCTGAGTTCGGTGGAATCCCATATGCTCGATCAATATCACCTGCTCTAGTTCCTTGACCGTGAACTTCGTTGCGTCTGATTCCTCGCGAGCGATGAAAGCTCGAGGGGTAAGGAAATCTTCTTCCTCGTCCTCGATTACCTGTTCCTCGGATTCGATCAAGGCTGTGGACTGTGATTTCTATTTAGCCATTTGCTTGTCTTTGATGTTCGATTTCTCTGAGGTCGAAGGTGCTGGCGCTGGTGTCAAATCATGAACTGCAAACATCTCCTTTGCTGTGTGTTGCTCCCCGTAAACTGTTTTCACACCATCTTTTGTTGGAAACTTCATCATTTGGTGAAGAGTCCATGGTACCGCCCTCATGTTATGGATCCACGGCCTTCCGAGCAATGCATTGTACCTCATGTCACCTTCGATGACATGAAATTTTGTGTTCTGGATGGTCCCGGACACATTCACAGGCAGGATTATCTCTCCTTTTGTTGTTTCACTAGCCATGTTGAAGCCGTTTAGGAATCGAGATGCTGGTACAATTTGATCTAGTGGCCCGAGCTACTCCACGGCCCTCGACCTGATTATGTTGGCCGAGCTACCCGGATCCATAAGAACACGTTTAACTTGAATTTTATTTAGTAAAATAGAAAGTTCCAGGGCATCGTTGTGCGGTTGAGAGAGGCCTTCTGTATCCTTGTCATTGAATTTAAGGGTGCCTTCGAGCATGTAATCTCGGGTCCGTTTCTCTCTTGTGATCGAAACTTTGGTACGTTTAAAAACAGGTCCCTGTGGGATTTCGACCCCCACAACAATCATGTGGATGATATGTTGAGGTTCCTCTTGCTCATTCTTTCTATTGGCGTCTCTTTCTCTTAAGTGATTTTTGTCCCTGTCACTGAGGAATTCTCGAAAGTGACCTTCATTGAACAATCGAGCTACCTCTTCTCTCAACTGTCTGCAGTCCTCGGTCCTGTGGCCATGTGTACCATGGTATTTACACATCAAGTTAGGATTCCTTTGAGAAGGGTTAGTTTGTATAGTTATGGGCCACCTGGTGTCTTTAATCCTTCCAATGGCGGAAACGATACCCGAGGCATTGACGCTGAAGTTATACTCTGATAATCGAGGTGCTTCTGAGGGATCGATATATTTGTCAAATCCATTCTTACTCATGAGTCCCTGATAGTTTTGCACCCGATCATTTCTTCGATCATTCCGGGGGGGATTGCGTCCCCAACTGTTTTTTCTTAGATCTGCGACATATGGCTGGTATCCTTCTCTATTTGACCTTGGTTCTCTGTCAATATCCCTCGAGGCCTTTACAGCCAATTTGTTTGGGTGAACTGACCCTGAGGGGGCTCCCAACTGGTCGTCCTCGACCCTGATCTTTGATTGGTAGCGATTATGCACGTCCACCCATATAACAGTAGGGTATTCAACTAGATTTTGCTTCAACTATCCTGATGCTATCGAACTCCTCTCATTCAACCCTTGTGTGAAATATTGAACGGCCCAATCATCGAAGACCGGCGGTAACTCCATTCGCTCCATCTGAAATCGGGACACGAACTCCCTCAACATTTTGTTGTCCCTTTGTTTAATCTTGAAAACGTCCGATTTCCTCGTTGCAGCCTTTATAGCACCAGAGTTTGCCTTTACAAATGAATCCGCCAACATGGCGAATGAATCGATAGAGTTCGGGGGAAAGTTGTGATACCAAATCATTGCTCTCTTAGATAAAGTTTCCCCAAATTTTTTCAGCAAAACGGACTCGATCTCATCGTCCTCTAAGTTATTTCTCTTTATACCGCACGTGTATTTAGTGATGTGCTCATTAGGATCAGTGGTCCCGTTGTATTTAGGTATGTATGGCATGCAGAACTTCTTTTGAATAGGCTTCGGGGCCACGCTCAGGGGAAAAGGCGTTTGCACGAACTTTTTGGAATCCAAACCCTTTAAAATCGGGGGTGCCCCTGGTATTTGATCGACTCGGGAGTTGTACGTCTCCACCTTTTTGTCATTATCTTCGATCCTCTTTTATCCTGACTCAATCCTTTTGGTGAGCTCTTCGAGTATTTTCATGATTGTAGGGTCAGTCCTCGATCCATTATCATTCGAACTTTTCGACACCGGCTCAGTACGACGAATGGTTTCTGGCTCAACCATGCTCGGAGTTGTTCGTTGAGTTTGTAGTTGAACGATAGCAATCTGCTAAGCTTGTAGCATTTCGAAGATTACTTGGAGGCTAACTCCCCCATCTCCTAGACCCTGTGTTCCTTGACCACCATGTCGGACCTCCCTGCATACACTTCCTCCGATGTCTGCACCTAAGTCCGCATTTAGAGCAATGCGCGAACCAACATCGACTGGCTCTGCAATTGGCACTACCTTAGGGTTAAGCGGTGGTAAACCGGCCCCTAAAGTAACTACATTATCATTTTTCCCATGAAATTCGAGACCATCACTGCCGTGTACGAATGTGTTTTGCGAGTTCGACATGTTTCAACATGAAAACAAAGAATCTTTGACAAGAAGAAGTGTGAAAGTAACACGCGTTATCAAAATCAGCACTGGAATAATCACTATTATCTTTAGCCCCACGGTGGGCGCCAAACTATTTACCTTAAAATCTAAGTAACAATTAAACTTATGTTGAGGTCTAAAAGATATGTGATTTAATCCAATACTAATCGATAAACAAGAAGATAAGTGTGTGAGTAAATGAGCAAGATAGATCAAACCAGTGTATGAGTGCCTCTACTTCGATCTTCAATGACATTGAGGGATACCAAGATGAACCGTAAAATATAAGAAGGATAAAGCTAAAGGACAATTCTGATAAGAGATGAGCACAAAAATAAGAATGTATATTCTTTGCCAATGATTGATGATCTTTACAAATGAATAGGTTCCCCTTTATATAATAGGGAGGTCCTAAATAAGGCACATTTTCATTTCTAGAAAGGAATCTAATTTGTACAGTTGTCTAACCGATTTGTACGAATTCGTACAAATCCATTTCGGGATTTACGCCTTGATCTTTGTGCCATTACGGGAATCCCGTCCATTCTGTTACGAGCCCATAACGACATCGAGGTAGGTTTTACTCGACCTCCGGTATAACGTGCTTTGGTCATCGAGCCATGTACTCCGGCATTAGTCTCGAGCCCGATCTACCGAACTTGCTTGACCCATTTGAACTCGGGCTCGGGGGGACCTCTCGAACTTGTGAAATCGGGCGTACCTGATTTCGACCGTATACAATCTTTCTTTTTGTCCTAGAGAAATTGAATTAATCACAATAACAACATACACAGTGTAATCCCACACTGTGGGGTTTGGGAAGAGTAAAGCGTGCGCAGACTTTACCGCTATCTTGTGGAGTTAGAGAGATTGTTTTCGATAGACTCTCGCTCAAGAAAATAAGATAAGAACAGGAAACAGCAATAAGAAGGTCAATGTCGGAAATACTAAAGATAAGAACATAAACAACAAAAAACAAAGCATTAATATAACCAAGATAATTAGTCACATTAAGTTTAATTGAAATTATGGTTTTGCTTTTTTCATATATTAAGAAAGGACTTGACGTAAACTCTTGATACAGAAACATGCGGTGTTTGGCATAACTTTTTAATATTATTAAATGGACACTATGTTGCCATTCTCCTATAAATTTGTAAAAATTCATTTAATTAGTTTGCTGTTTTTTAAGAAAAAAATCGACTGAAACTGAAGCACAGTCTACATGTACTCTAAAATTTAGTGATTGAAACGTCTTTGTATGTTTATGTTGTCTATAAACATATAAATATTATTTCGAAAAGATTAATAAATAATATCCAAATTCACACCCAAAAATAGACACACAGCTTCGTATTTTCAAATCCTAATACTTTCTGAGATAAAGTGACATAAATAAATTGTTAGAAAATCGTAAAAATAAAGGGAAAAACAAATTGAACACTTGGGAGTACTCGTCCTAGTGAATTTTACATTTTGATATAACTATTTAAAATTTGTTTGCTTCATTTTTCTCGTAAAGTTAATTGAATAAATCATCGCCATATTTGTAAATTTGATTTTTATATTCCTTTTATAACCACTATTTGTCTCTTTTAACGTCTACATCAACTTTTTATTTATTTATTTATTTTATTTTTGTTTCAAAAATAAACTTTTGATAACTCATAATAATTTTTCATTTCCTCATTATGCTCGAAACTTCTATTAAAGTAATACTCAGACTCTTAACTCTAAGAAAAAGTCTAACAGACAAAAGAAAGAATCAGCATTAACATGTGGGTTAAGTATGCACATTTGTCAAAGGTTTCTATCTTAAGAGAATTATGACGTGCCTATTTTTTGATGTAACATAAAAAACCTTTTCTATAATTCTTCCCTAGATCTCATTGGAAAAAATATATATATTTTTTTTTTGTATGTTCTAAATTTTTATAAATTCAAAGTTTACAGGTAAAATTTGTTGTGTTTTAGAATTCTAGTTATATATATGCACACATTAATAAATATTTAGTTTCTTCTTTTACTTTTAATAATGTTGTTACTTGTTACTTTGATCATCATGGTTATATTGTCGTTCAAATTAAAGTTTCTCGACAAAATGAAAAGAAGTCCTTAAGAAAAGTGGTGGACAAACCGACTTAATTAGAGAGCTTAAATGGAATCGAGGATGAGTTTAGTAGTTGACAAACGGCTTCTAGCACGTGATTTTATTATGGATCGATCGACTTATCATGATTGATTGCTCACACACAATAAATCTTACATCCGAGAGAGATCATATATACCAATCTCATTCATCCAGATCTGATCCGAAAAGATCTTGCTGAATGAATTGATTCATTGTTATATGTTAATTCTGACTAAAAATCTCTTTAGGCGATCAACGGGTTCCTTTTTTTTTAGTATAATTTTACTCCATAGTATGTCCTTTCTTAATATTTTCTTTTCGTGAAACCCTTTTTTTTAACAAATATTTAGTGACAAAATCATTAAGCGTAATTAGGCATATGCAAAATACTGGTCCGAATTACATGTGAATTGTAAAAATGTCACCGTTTATTTGGTTAATTAGCTAAAATTATAGATATTATCTTATAAAAAATTCAAATTATTTGTGTCCATTATCAATAAGAGAAAAACTAAAACAACACGTCATTAATTTTTTTTATTATTCTATTTTGGACAATTATGATCTCAAACTCGATTTAACGGTGTGTAATTTTCAGAAATCTTTAAGTGAAAAAGCGAGCATAATTTGGTAAGCTAATTGTTAAAAGAAATTAGGTCCTTGATATTACACCTTATAATTCATCTCGTCTGCAACGGGAACAAATTAAGTAATAATTTCAGAAGCAACATTTTATGCTGCACTTGACCAGCTTTTATTTTTAAAATTTACATGTTTGTACTTGAGTTTTGCTACCTATTGTCTTTTTTAGAAAGGTTTTGCCAAGAAAACATTATTCACCAAATACAAATTCCCTAAATCTATTTAGAAATAAATTAAGTACATATGCGATAAATTTGTGAAATAAACCTAGAAAATACATGAGATAACCATGAGTGTACATGAAAACTAGTTCGGCCAGCAGCACTGAGTCGAGTCTATTATTATTATTCGTAAATATTAGAATGTCATCACCTCACTTTCTTTGTTTTGTACAAAATATAAAAGACAATAAAATAAGTGCAAGGAATTACATGGAAATATAATAAATTCATAACATGAATTTGCAATAATACTTTACGACATAATTTCCCTTAAGGGTGTGTGGGGTATAACGGAAAATGTTTCCGTAGAAATGTTTTTCAAGAAAATATTTTCTTGGAATACAAGTAGTAATTTTATTCACTTTTTTGTATTTGGTACGCAAATTAAGAAAATTAACTTCTCAAGAATATTCATAAAAAATTTGGATACAATAAATATGAAGTCATAAACTTTCAAACCAACAACCATGCTAACCCACAAATTTCATAAACTTTCGAAACCGCGAAATTTCGAACCCGTAAACTTTATAATTTT
>ML305626.1:2548-21814 GCA_005239505.1 Nicotiana paniculata | reverse complement strand
TCATTGGCTTTTCACTTCTGACTTTTCTTCCAATTGTAACTTTAAGTCATTTGGAATACTTCGACTTTTCAAACCTAGCGAAGATGGTTAGCCACGCGGGACTCAACCTTTCAACTTCATTTGCCTTTATTGGCATTTCAATTTGTTTTTCTCCTTTCAAGGTTTTGAGTTTGATTCATCAGCCATTGTGGCCAGTCGGGATCAACTCGATGCCCCTGACGAGGCTGGGTGCCTTTTTCATATTGACCCGCGTCAAATGAGAGCCCTGTAAATCAGTCTTGCCCTCTTTTCTTTGCCTTAGTTTCGGGACAGAGTTAGAGTGAAAGGGATTCAAAAGAAAAATAAATGACATAATGGACACGAATTTAAACAAGAGGTGTCCCTTTCGGGGAAAGGAAAGAAGGACTTATCGGAGTGGATGTGGACTTCAATGAACATGACATGCCCTTTGGACTGGATGCCTGATCCGTGTAAACCGTCCGACTCTCAGAAATGTATCACAATTATTACCTCGAGATTGAGAAACCTTACCCTGTACTGCGTCCATGTCAGTGACCCATTATCCTTTTCGATCAGTGGCTCCCTTTGCGGGTTTTGACCAACTAACCTCTCTCATTTCTCTTCTCACCATCGCCTTGTAGTGCTCTTTGCGAGTTTTCACTAACAAGACTCTCTCATTTTTAACTTCTCTTCTTACCGTCGCCTCACGGTGCCCGTGTGGATTTTCACCAATGAGACTCTCATTTTAATTTCTCTCATTCGCTTGTATTTGGATCCAAACAACTGTATCCTCCAATTTTGGACATCTTTGCCGATTGATCGGAAGGACTTGGACAGGGTTTTTGGTGAAAAGAATTTGTGTTGAATTACAACTTTGGAACCTTTCAGGCGACATATTGCCGAATCTTAACACTTACCCCAGCTTAAACTCTCGGGGAAATGTGAATTTTTATTTTGGTGACTGAACCCCAGGGACAGGCTGCCTACGTATCATTTCGGAATCAAGTCTGACGTAGTTCAGGGTGCTTTTGTTTATTTTTTTTGGTTTTTGTTTTGAATATTTTTTTCCAATAACATTTCGGGTTCCAAAGAGGGTAATCAAAGAAGAGTAAAATGTTCAAAGGGTTTGCAAAAAAGGTTAATTGTGTTTGGGTAGCGAGAATGAAAGCCTTTGTCATCCGAACCAGAGAACATTTGAAAATATATATGGAGGATCAAACATAGTACCTTTTGACGGCATCTGCATTGACAGCCATTTTGGGGTCATTTCCTTCGATGTCCCCCAGGTATAACGCTCCTTTTGGTAGCAATTTCCTTATGATGTATGGACCTTTCTAGTTTGGGGCGAATTTTCCTTTCGCTTCTTCGTGGTGCGGGAGGATATGTCTTAAAATGAGTTGCCTTACTTCGAAGTTCCTAGGTCGCACTTTCTTGTTGTAAACGCAGGCCATTCTTTGCTGGTATAATTGTCCGTGGCACACTGCGGCCATTCTTTTCTCATCAATAAGAGTTAATTTATCCAGTCGGGTCTTGACCCACTCATTGTCCTCAATTTCTACTTCGACAATAATCCGAATGGAGGAATTTCGACTTCAGCGGCTATTATGGCTTCAGTGCCATAAACCAATAGGTAAGAGGTAGCTCCAACCGATGTGTGCACGGTCGTGCGATATCCCAACAATGCAAAAGGAAGCTTTTCATGCCATTCCCTGGATGTTGGAATCATTTTCCTGATAATTTTCTTGATGTTTTTGCTTGCTGCTTCAACGACGCCATTGGCTTTGGGCCGGTAAGGGGTCGAGTTGCGGTGTGTTATCTAGAACTGTTCACATACCTGCCTCATCAAGTAACTGTTTAGATTCGCGGCATTGTCGGTAATGATAGTTTTGGGATACCAAAATGACAGATGATATTAGCATGCACAAAATCCACCACCACTTACTTAGTGACAACTTTGAACATAACGGCCTCGACCCATTTTGTGAAATAGTCGATAGCAACCAAAATGAATCTGTGCCCGTTTGATGCCCTTGGCTCGATTGGCCCAATGACATCCATTCCCCAGGCAACGAAAGACTAGGGTGCCGACATAGGATGCAGTTCTAATGGTGGCACATGGATTATGTCGCCATGTATTAGACACTTATGGCACTTCCGGACGAAACCGAAACAATCTTTATCCATGGTCATCAAATAATATCCAGCCCGCAAGATTTTCTTTGTGAGGACGTACTCATTCATGTGGGGACCGCACACTCCTGAATGTACCTCACCCATGATACTTTCGGCTTCTTTGGCGTCTACACATCTTAGCAGATTCAGATTGTGAGTCTTTTTATACAGTACTTCCCCACTTAGGAAGAAACTACTGGCGAGCTTCCAGATGGTTCTCTTTTGGTCTCCCTTGGCCTGCTCGGGATATTCTTTTGTCTTCAAAAATATTTTAATATCATGATACCATGGTTGGACATCGGGTTCTACTTCGACCGTGTTGCAATAACCATGTCTTTCCTTGATTTGGATCTCCAATGGGTCTATGCGAACATTACATGGATAGGGCAACATTGCAGCTAGGGTGGCCAGCGCATCAGCTAACTCATTGTGGCACCGAAGAATATATCTGAACTCGACGGCTTTGAATTGCTTACTAAGATTCTCCACATGCTGTCTGCAGGGAAGGAGTTTAACATATCAAGTTTCCCACTCTCCCTGAGCCTTCTTAATGACCAAATCGGAGTCCCCCATGATCAACAACTCTTCTACATCCATGTCAATGGCCATGTTCATGCCCATTATACAAGCTTCATATTCAGCAGTATTGTTTGTGCAGAAGAAATGGAGGTGGGCCGTGGCAGGGTAGTGTTGTCCTGTTGGCGAAATAAAGATCGCCCCTATCCCAATACTTTTTGCAATTGCTGCTCCGTCGAAGAACATTTTCCAAGTGTCAGCGCCTTCCGAGATTATTTTGACGAAGTTGATTTCTTCATCTGGAAAATAAGTGCTCAAGGGTTGGTATTCATCATCAACCGGATTTTTAGCTAGGTGATCGGCCAATGCTTGAGCTTTCATAGCTGTGCGAATGACATAAACAATATCAAATTCTGTGAGAAAGATTTTCCATTTTGCTAATCTCCCAGTGGGCATTGGCTTTTGGAATATGTACTTCAAAGGATCCAGACTCGTGATGAGGTAGGTGGTATAAGCCAGTAAATAATGTCGGAGCTTCTGAGCAACCCAAGTTAGAGTGAAGCAAGTCCTTTCTAACTGAGAATACTTGCCCTCGTAGCTTGTGAACTTCTTACTTAAGTAATAAATGGCTGCTTTTTCTTCCGGGTTGCATAGTGTTGCCCGAGAACACACCCAAAGGAATTTTCTAGCATCGTCAGTATAGGAACAAAGGTCTCCCTAGTTCTGGTGGGACTAACACTGGAGGATTTGACATATATTCTTTGATCTTGTTAAAAGCGTCCTGGCACTCGTCTATCCATTTGATGGACGCATCTTTTTTCAATAGCTTGAATATAGGCTCGCATGTGGAGGTCAACTGATTCAACCTACCCAAAAGACTCATGACTTCCTTCTTGGTTCTTGGGGGTGGGAGATCCCGAATAGATTTTATCTTTGTTGAGTGCAGCTCAATGCCCCGTCGACTGACTATAAATCCCAGTAATTTTCCGGATGGAACTCCGAAAGAGCATTTGGCTGGGTTTAATTTCAAATCATATATGCGCAGGCGTTTGAAGAATTTCCTAAAATGTTGCACGTCGTCACTTTGGGTTCTGGACTTAATGATCACATCATCCACGTACACCTCAATCTCCTGATGCATCATGTCGTGAAATATGGCGGTCATGGCCCTCATATAAGTTTCCCTAGCGTTCTTTAAACCAAATGGCATGACCCAATAACAGTATGTTTCCCAGGGTGTAGTGAAAGCTGTCTTTTCTGCATCCTCTTCATCCATCAACACCTGGTGATTTCCGGCATAACAATCGACAAAAGACTGCACCTCATGTTTGGCACAATTGTCAGCTAGGATATGTATGTTTGGCAGTGGAAAATTATCTTTGGGACTTGCTTTATTCAGATCTCGTTAGTTGACACATACTCGGACCTTTCCGTGATTTTTAGGCACTGGAACCACATTGGCCAGCCAGGTGGTGTATTGGACCACTCGAATTACTCCAGCCTTTAGTTGTTTAGACGACCTCTTCTTTGATCTTGTCACTCATGTCTATTTTAAATTTCCTCTGCTTTCGTTGGACTGGTGGATGACCGAGGTAGGTTGGCAATTTATGTACCACCAAGTCCACACTTAGTCCGGGCATCTCATCGTTGGACCGAGCAAACACGTCTTTGAATTCAAGTAGGAGTTGAATCAAGGCGTCTCTAGTATTTTCATCCGTGTGGATGCTTATCATGGTTTCTCGACTCTCTTCTTCATTGCCCAAGTTAACGGGTTCCTTTTCATTTAAGTTTGGCTTAGGCTTATTCTCGAACTGTTCCATTTCTCGATTTATTTCCCTAAAAGACTCTTCTTTGTCATATTCCAGTTCTTGATTCATTATTTCGAGGATAGACGGCGTATTAAGATCAGAGCATGAAGTCCACAAGCATGTCATGTTTTGTAAAGCCGCATTATTAGGACTGAAAAATAAGAAAAGTAAGCAAAAATCAAGCAGAATAATAGATGATGAAATTTTGATTTCATTTCATTGAATTTGAACATAGGAGGGTTTACATCAGAATTTAAAGGTAAGAATTTAAAACCACTTGAGTTACACCCTTAAATAACTCATAGTGCAGAAAGGATGGCAAAAGCTGAACTACTGCGACTCTCGCCTGACGGGGAATGAAGTAGCCTCGCAGTTTTGCAACTTGGAGTCAGGCCCCACATACTGTACTTCGGCAGTGCTGGAGCCTTCTCCTGGTTGGACCATATGGGCCTCATACAACATCTGCCTCATTGCTCCGCATATTTCTTCTATTTCTTCGGTCGTGAAAGCCTATTCCTCTTCCTCCACGTATTTTGGCTCGAAAAATGATGCGTTGATGTGTGGGATCGGCTGAGGCAATACCCAACCATTCTTCTTATGTTGGCCAGCCCATTGTTCATCGTCGGGAGTAGCTTGAAACCCTATGCCAAAAAACTTTTTATTGGTAGGCAAAGTGACGGGTTCTTTAATGCCTTCCAAGGACACCCCAAGCCATTTTCCAGGTGTGTACCCATGTTTACTCATGTCGTTGGCAACTATAATTGACTCGTTTGATAGGAAGGGTTGAAGGCACGGGTTTCCTTCCTCATGCTGGTCCGCAACCACAATCTCGAAAGCTTGGTAGACTATGTGCTCGCTGCCCTCTCTTGCTTCCAGGCATGGGGCTAATGGGTCCATGTAAATAGATTGCTCGTCTTCCCCATGGACAACAATTTCCTGGTCCTCATATTCGAACTCAATCATCTGGTGGAGAGTAGATGGCACTTCCCCTACTGCATGGATCCAAGGCCTCACCAGGAGATAATTGTAGGAAGTATCCATATCCATGACCTAGAATGTCACTTCAAAATCTATAGGGCCGATTTTCAAAACCAAATCATTCTCCCCAATCCTGTCTCTCTTGATACCATCGAATGCACGGACGCATACATTATTGGGCCTGATTCTCTCAGTCCCGATCTCTATTCTTTGTAGGGTCGATAGAGGGAAGATATCAACCCCAGATCCACCGTCCATCATAACCCTTTTCACATAGTAACCTTCACATTTAACAGTTAGGTGGAGAGCTTTGTTGTGGGAAGCCCCTTCCGGGGGCAAGTTATTTTTGCTGAATGAGATCCGGTTGACTTCAAAAAATTGTTCTGCCATTCTTTCCATTTTCCCAACTGTGGTGTTGGCCGGAACGTATGCTTCGTTAAGGGTTTTGATAAGGATTTTCTGATGCTCGTTTGAATTTACCAGCAAGGATAGAAGTGAGACCTGAGTGGGGGACTTTCTGAGCTCCTCGATTATGGTGTATTGAGCGCTTTTCATATTCTTGAAGAATTCTTCTGCTTCTCCTGCACTGATCGGCCTTTTAAGCGGAAAATGTTTCGGCTTGCTTTTGTTTAGTTCTTCCAGGTCGAGGTATCTCTCTGATGAATTTATATCGCATGTTCCCCAGTAATATCTTTCCCTTTGTACGTCACCATCGTCATGTGGTAATTCCAGGGGACGACAATAGTATTATTCATGGGATTTTGCAACGTGTGGCTAATAACCACGGGCTCATTCATCTTTGGTGAAATTATTTGCCCCCGCGCCACATACGTCCCTCTCGGCACGTACATTTTTGGGCCATTCATTATTGCCTTGTTGAATTGTAACCTTATAGGAGGGATCAACACACTTTGTTCCTTCCTGTGTGCCTTGGGGATGTAAAGGATAGCGTCTTTAGAGGGTCCCCTATTTGTTTCAGTCTCAGCCTTTTCCGTGACCGGGGGGAC
This sequence comes from Nicotiana paniculata, assembly GCA_005239505.1. NCBI lineage: Eukaryota > Viridiplantae > Streptophyta > Magnoliopsida > Solanales > Solanaceae > Nicotiana > Nicotiana paniculata. The sequence goes on along the minus strand of ML305626.1, from coordinate 15,333 downwards.
GGGGTTACTCTTCTTCATCTCCTTGACTGGTTTGGGTTCCGCCTTGGGTTTTCTTTCAACATATACAATGGCAATGATGGCCTTTAGAACTGGATCATAATCCTCATCATGCCGATGATGGGCCAATGATTGTGGGACAGTGGATTGTTTGTCACATTGGGAGCTTCTTCGTCCCTTAACACTACTTTCTTTTGTTCTATAAGACTTTCCACGGACCTTTTGAGGGTCCAACACTCCTCCGTGTCATGCCCTCCTTCTCCGGAATGGTAGGCACAATTGGTTCCCCGATTGTATGATGCTGATGATGGGTTTTGCCTGGTCGGAGGTACGGGTTGTAGAAGCCCCATCTGGACTAATTTTTGGAAAAGGCTTGAATACCGCTCCCCGATAGGAGTGAAGTTGGGTTTCCTTGGTGGTTCATGGGGGTAGGTGTTATACGAGTAGTTTTGGGGAGGGCGTGGATTATATGGAGCTGAGGGAGGATGGTTGTTTCTCTGTGGTGGAGCTCTATTCTGATTGTATTGTTATTGCAGCCTGGGATGTGGGGGCGTAGCATAAGCTGTGTCTTGGTAAGGATAGTAGTGTTGGAAGCTTTGGGAAATGGACGTGGGTATATTCGAGCCATCCTGACACCAGAAAACATCATGGCCCCTTCTTCTTTCTTTTTTCTGTTGGATGCACTCCCGGACCCGCATTGGATGGCCTGGGAGGTTGCTCTTATGGAAAATTGGCTCAGGATACGACCAGTTTTTAGACCATTCTCCACCATTTCTCTAATTTTGATTGCTTCCGCAAATGGTTTGCCCATGGCGGACATCATATTTTGGAAGTAGTCAGCTTCCTGTGCTTGTAGAATGATGCTGGCCATTTCAACCTCATCCATCGGAGGTTTGACCCTGGAGGCCTGCTCGCGCCATTTGATGGCGTACTCTCTGAAACTCTCTGAGAGTTTCTTTTTAAGATTGGATAGTGAGTTCCTAGAGGGAGCGATGTCCACATTGTATTGGAATTGCCGGACAAAGTCTAGTGCCAGGTCATCCCATATGTGCCAGCGGGATATGTCCATTTCCATCAAGCTTTCTCCGAAATATGCCATGAGAAGTTCCTCTTTCCCATATGCTCCCCGTAGCTGGTTGTAGTACCTTTTCAGATGAGCTATGGGGTCCCCATGTCTGTCATATTTTTTGAACTAGGGGGTTTTTAACCCAAGAGGCAAGTGGATGTACGGGAACGTGCACAAATCTGCATAGGAGACGCTTTTCTACCCGCTCAGCCCCTGTATATTCTTGAGGCTCTGTTCAATACTCTTCATTTTTACGAGTTATTTCTTTGTGCTCGAGGCTTTTCTTATCTTGTCCCAAAGTGACCTTTACATGAGGTTGTTGGGGATATGCATTGGGAATAATATGAGTGGTATCCAGATGGACGGATGGTGTTTGGAATGTGAATGCTGGCGGCTCGAAACTTGGTCCAGAGATAGTCGGCGGAGCCTTGGTAGAGATTGGTGGTGCGGTGAAGATATTGGAAGACACACCGGAAAACAGGGCCTGGGGGCGAACCTCAGAAGGCCTTCCGGCACAGTGAGCCAACATAGTTGGATATCCAAACGGCGTGGCTGGGTAGCTTATGGGGATGTTGAATGTCCTGCCTGCCATGGGGATTGTCTTTGGGAAACCCGAGATGGTACTGGGTGGTTCCCTACCATTAGACCATGCGTCCCACATTTTCAGCATGCGGCAACGCAGAGTCTTGTTCTCTTCAGCTGTTGCTCACTCAGACGTTGGGATGGCTGGATTTAGGTCTTGCACAGAAGAGTTGACGATTGGAAAGTGAATTTCAGACGCCATTTCTATGCTTCCTTTTGATCTAGTGAAGTAAGGATAGGAAGCCAGTTTACCGCAAAACCAACCACCTAAAAATAACTGTTAGATTGAACCAACAAAATGTTAGGTTGAAGCATTTATCACATAGGCAATCGTACGTTTGGGGTATGCAATGCACCTGAGCAATTTAAACGCTTTTCTATATGTTTTTGCAATAGTTGTGTACTTCATCTTGGCTTTATTTCTCGGCTTTTCCCTTTTTATCATTCTTACCCTTCTTCTGTTATTGTTTCCGCTCTTTTATTCCTCACTCGGTTCCTTTTCATATGGTTATGATCGAATCTTATGTGGATTGCCTACGTATCACGACGCTGCGTGAATCAGATCATCACGTAGTTCATGCGACAAAACCAAAGGACAAAAATGCATATTTTTTCCAAAAGCTTCATTCTAAAATTTTCACTCATTAAATAAAACACTTCTGATTATAGAAAACTTGTAGCACACTTTTGGAATTTAAAATTTTGAAAAACAGACTCGACACAAATTTTCTAAAAATATAAAAACTACTGTGGACTCAGACATGACTACAACTAAAAAAATTAAATACAGACTCAAAAAACATCAAAAATACATCAGTTCTTCCGTTGCTCCAGAGGCCGGTGGGGCATCATTCGGCCTTGACACGAGCCTGCGTGCTATGTATTGCTGGAGATGGTAAAGGTCGCCCATTATCTTGTGGACGAAGATCATAACCGCTGAGAAGAAGGTGGTCCGAGTCATATCTTCACATTCCTGGCATTTGGTGACGATGTAGTCAGCTATCTCTCGGACCCTTCGCCTGATGATACCTTTTTCATGAAGTAGGCGCCCGATTTACTAGGATCTCGCCTCTAAAGTCTGGGTGTCTTTGTGACTCTGCTCTTGCCATTGTTGCAACTCTTTTTCCAACTGAGCCATCATGGCATAACACTGTTCCCTCTCTGCCTTAAATCTTTTTTCCTGTTTGGCCATTTCGTTCTCGAGGACGACCAACGTTTCCTTCAAGCCTATGACTTCCTGGTCATATTTCCTTTTTAGTCTCTGAACAAACTCTGTTCATTCCTCTGAACTTCTTGTTAATCTTGTCCGAACTCCGGCCAGTTCTTCTTCAGCTTTGTCTAGATCATTCCCATAGCTGCACACTTTATGCCTCAGGCTGTTGATAAGCCTTTCATCAGTTCTGCTTCTCTTTGGGTTCTCAACCGCTGTTTTTAATTCCTGTATCTGGGCTCGGAGAACTTCATTTTCTTGGGCTAATCTATTTTTCTCCCCTTTAATTGTGGCGGTATGTAGAATGTTTTCAAATTTGATTTCCCTGACCTGGGCTTCCAACTTGCTTATGGTGGCTCGGTAGCTATTTTCCTTTTATAACCAAGCCCAATGCTCTTGTGTCTGCTTGGTGAATTGTTGCACGTGGGGTCTCTTTGCGGGTCGTTCTTGCTCTTGATGCTCCCTGCCTGTTATGCCATACCAAGAAGTGTAGGCGGGATCTACTTCCCCTTTAGATAAATTTCTCACCCGAGTTTGAGGTTCTAAAAACCTGCACTCGTTCCATATTTGACGGACCCTGCCATCAGGAAATGCAGCTCTCGGGCATAACTCAATAGCTTGTTGGCTTAAGTCCTCATCATGGGGAACACCCTGTTGTCTCCCCAAATGGCGTAAGACCCGGTGTGAGGCATATGGATGAATGCTTCGCAGGCCCATTAATAGGAGATAGCAAATCTCAGCAGACATATTGATAACCTCGCCGACATGGAGCCACCCGAATGTCCACTCGATTTGGTTGGCAGTCAATGAACTCAAGTATGAGTTCCAGGCTTCTGCGCCCTCAGGAAATCTGTGGACCTTTACCCGAGTACCATGTTCCTCAATGCAATTCAAAATGGTTAAGCCGTAGTTCATGTAGCCTGGGCGGTGACAGAGGTGCTCGATCGGCCAGATTTTTAGAAGCAGGTTGCACCCTTCAAAGAACTTATCCCTAGATTGGAAAACTGTCAGAGCACGGTAAATCTCGGCTAAGAACATCGGTATAAGTGTTCCATTGGATTTTTTCATCATGAAATCCGCCATTCCCACAAGCCCGATATCTGTGCATCCGTCACTTCTTGGGAAAATCAAGGTGCCAAGAATGCTACAACAAAAGCTAGCCCCCGGTGGGCTTCCCGTTTAGCCTGATCTTTGTGAGTTAGACCAGTGTTGTTAGCCTCATAACCCTAGGAATCTCCATAACATCTGTAAAGAAAATAGAAAGTGCAAAAACCTTCGGACAGGTGTGGGTCTTGGACGTCCCGACTTATGTTCAATAGATCCAAAAAGTTATGTGGAGTCACCACCCTGGGTGCCACTGGGTACCGACTTCTAAGATTGCCATTGAGACCAGCATACCCTACTATTTCCTCTAGCGTGGGCGTCAATTCAAAGTCTGAAAAGTGGAACACGTTGTGGGCGGGATCCCAAAATGGTACTAGAGCCTCGACGATGTCCAACATCGGCTTGATTTTTAAAAGACCAGTAAGTCCCCCTAAAGCTTTCATAATAAACTTCGTACTAGCTTCCCCCAAGTCACTCCACCACATATGGAGTCCTAGAAAGATTTCCTCGACTGCCCTGTAGGGAATATTTTCAATTGTATTCATCCTGCACATTCGTTTTTTGATTAAAACCACAAAAAACTTTTGGAAAGTGTTATTTTTTGCAAAGGATTTTGTAATAAAGAAAAATGGACCATCTTTGCGAATACGACCCTTCAATACTTCGGGTAGGAAGTTTTTTAAGGTTGTGTTTGAAAATTGGGTCTAAATTTAAGGACAAATCACAGGCGGCCACTTTTGCAAAAACGGCCTTCCGGTGCCCCACTGTGGCAATCAGGCTATAATGGCGTCGCCTAATTTTATTTAGGGCTATATCCTTTGATTTTGAAAAATAGAATTTGACCCGATGAGGGTTGCCTACGTATCCCACACACGTGAGAATCAAACAATGCGTAGTTCGGAAAAAATCCTGACTGATTAAAAATATACACCCACTCATTTTGTTTTGAAATATTATTTTTTCCCAGAAATTTTGGCTGAGTTTCGGGATAAATACGGGGATTTTTCAAAATAGGGTCAATTTTCTATCCTACCTCACTCTTGGTTTTTCTATTCGTTTTTTTTTAATTTAGCCGGTCAATACACAAGCTGAAACAAATAAATGCATACGTAGCAGGTAAGATGCATCAGGGTAGTCTTTTGTTTTTGGGGTACACCTGTCCTAGACGGACCGAACCCCCGTGTTGAGTCCCCTAAGTCAAATGCACGTGATCCAAATAATCGTTCCTACTAGGGATCCGACATGAGGCTATGTTATACTAAGTTTAAATCCCGGGGTTTTGTTCTAGACCAGGCTTACCCGAGCGGTCAGCTCGAGCCGAGGGGAGTAGCGCACCGGGAATACAGAAGCTTCACCGGCTTTGCAACTTGTCCGTACCTTGTTCTAAAATTTGGATATGACTCTAATAGAAAAGAAGTCACACGAAGTGCACACTTCCGAGATGATTTAGAAGACTCAGAGAGAATAGGGGTTTCGGCACAATTTATATCCAATTCAGATAATATTAAAGCGGTAAAAAGCGGCATTTAGCACATTAGGTTTAAACAAGTAAAAATAAGATAATAAAGCCAAATAAAACAGTTTATTCTAAGCTCGAATTCACAAACCCTGAACCAGAGATTCTATGTTCTATGTCACCAGCAGAGTCGCCAAAGCTATCACACCTCCTTTTTCCTCTACCCAGATTAATGAAGGGTAATAAGGGAGTTCTTCCAATTAAAGTGACATTATTCGATTTTGGGATTTATTATTATTTTTCAGAGTCGCCACCCAGATTTTTGATGATGCTCCGGGACACCGTTTATTTTAATATCCCAAACCGAGGAAGTTTTTGACTCTATTTAAATTGTCTGCGAACCAGAAATCTGGGTGAGGAATTCTGTTAACCCGGGAGAAGGTGTTAGGCATTCCCGAGTTGCGTGCTTCTAGCATGGTCGCTTAACTATTGATATTTGTCCTAGTTATCTGATTATTTACATATTTTAAACCTATTGTACTTTTTAACCTTTTTCAAATTTTAGCCGCTTTTAATATTTATGGATTTATCTTGAAACAAGTCACGCTGACGTGCACTTATTTGTTTTTGGACACATTGTAAATGCGCCACATGAAATGCACCCATCATTTAAAATGTGTGATTTTTATTATTGTTCGAAGTTGTGGTCGGGAGCATGAGTTGCAAACCCGAGTGTGAATTACGTAATCATGACTATGGTCATGATGGTATAAATGCTTACTTGAAGCAATATTCATTATTCAATTATTCTCTAAATCTTTGTAGTATGATAGTCATGATGGTATAAATGCTTATTTGAAGCAATAGTCATTATTCAATTATTCTCTAAATCTTTGTAGTATGAGTCTAAAAGAGGTATTTTTTGGAGTATAGGGTATGCATGTATTCAAATCATCTAAGAATAAATTGGCTAGTCTAAGGCTATGTTTTTGGGCTATGGCCAAATGTAGCCATATTTAGCAAATAACATTTGGGCCAATACTATTTTTAGGCTATTTGTGGAAAGGAGAAGTTATACAATTCAACTAAGCATGTTACATGAAGGAATTAAAGGCACAACAACATAGAATTATCCAAGATGAAAGCATAATTTCCATTGTACATATTTAAAAATTGAAATTCTGAATATATAAAAAATTAGCCAATTTACACATTTTTTTGGTTCCTTGTATTTATATCAGGTTGTGCTAAAAACAAGACAATATAGGTATGGATTTTAAGAACTGGGCCTGCTATTTGGGCCAAATAGTGTGTCCCAAGTCTGGCACAGTTCACATATTGGACGAGAGGCGTTTCATTATTTGAAAGAAAGGGGAAAACATGTTGTTTATTTTTACGATTCGTACATACAAAAACTATAAAAAAACATTTTGGATAGTAAATTTAGTAATACCATATGGAAAATTGATGATGTTCGAAATGTTGAGTGAGAATATGAACCATTTTTTAAACTAGACTAAGCTGATTTTTAAGACTAAAGTCCAACACTAAAGCTTTGGGCTGTATCCTCAAGCCCAATGGCGTAAAGTGCAAGCCCCATTTAAGCTTCTTGGGCCCTCTCATAGGTCTGGCCCTGCTTTGGAGAATTAAAATTCCAAATCAGTAGAATAAAAGAAAAACAAAGTTGAATATTAATTTTAGGAAATTCAAGATTTTTAGGAAATAATAAGAAAAAATAAAGCTAAATACACATTTTTATAAAGTCCAGTCCAACTTATTACAATAAATAATGAGAGTGTATAGTGCGTTCATAATAAGAGGTACACTCGTGCATTACTACAAAAATACAGATTTCTTTAAGAATACATAAAAATGTCCTAATAGTCCTAATCTACAGCTGCCCTGCCTTCGAACGAGCTAAGGTTGTTCATGGCTTCACTCGTATAGTCCACTTCCTGTAACTCACTGATTGTTTCAGTGATCAGAAATAAGAATCTATGCATCATTATGGAATGAATCTGATATTTAAAGGGTTAGACTCATTTCCTTTAGTGCTGTCATTGAAAGGTGAATTTCGAACATGGTTTATAAGTATATAGACATACTGATTTACAAGCAAGCAGTGACAACTTGAGCACATACACAGCAAAATAGTTCAGATTTTTATGACCAAATTCAACCAATGTTCAAGACAACACTAACATATAGTCTTATTGACACTAATCAACCCAAATCTCACATGTTCATGCTTTAAACTCACAGGAAAAATTCAGACAATACCAAACATTTTCCACACCAAACAAACACAGATTTTGAGCTCAAGAATAATTTCTATTTAAAGTGGGACTGTTACATACCTTAAAAGTAAAAAATAACAGCAATGAATGACCAAATAAAGGTCAGCAAACCAAGCTTTGCAGCTTAATATAGCAGCAACAAGCAACACTAATAAAACCCATGAAAATGAAACTTGAATACTAGGGATTGGAGCAAAAATCAACAAGAAAAAAACCCAGATTTTCAATCCAAAAAACTTGATAACTCGGAAAATCAGCAGCTATAACCCATGTTTCAGAATACCAAGACTGAGGAAAAACAAAATTTTAAAGATATTTTCTGCATCTCTTTGAGTATTTTTCAGTGTAGGATTTCTAATATGTGTGTGTGTGTGAAATTCTTGTATTCAGATTTGTGTAGAGTCTTTTCAGCTGTCAAGAGTCTATTTTCAGATGTAAAAAGTATCCTAGAGTGTGTAAAAAATGTTTCCCCCTCCCATATTTTAGAATACCCTAGTCTATTTATAGAGAATTTTAGGGTAGCATCTTTAGATAATATACCTTATCTTATTAGGCTGAAATAGTACATGTACAACTGTCCATCCTTATCCTATTGGACAGATGTACCCCCTTCTAGAATGTTCCTATATTCCAGCCCTTATTCCCTTTTAAAGTTACTGTTTTACCCTTAAAAATATGATTTTATGATTTCTGATTTTGTTTTTGATATTTTCCTAATTCTAGAAGTTTCTTGGTTTGTTACACACCAATATTCTTCAATAGAAGTTCCTAAACTACCCCCTTAATAACCTTATAACTACCTCTTCAGTTAATCAAAGTTTAAGGGTTAGGTTGTTTCTTAAGCAGCCTAGTCTAGGAGTTTAAGGTTAGGAGATTACCAAGGTCAATACTAATTCTGAGGATCATTAACTAACTATAAATTAGGGACTAACCTAAATTATTACTTCAATTTAAACCTAACATAAAAACTAAGTTGGAAACTATTTAACTATAAGCTGTTTTAGGGCAGTCAATTGGTTGAGAATTAAAATTAAGACGTAATCGTGAAGGATTAAACCGGAATAGGAATTATTTGATTAACACCTAAGCTACAAGAAAAGGCAGTCAACACAAAAGAAAAATCAAAACTAGAAATCAAAACTGAAATTCAATAAATAGTATATAACTAGGCAAGGAAAGTTCATGAAATCCTTATCAGTAATTATCAAGAGCCTAAGCGACTAACATTTAACCATTAGCTTTATTACAGAAATAATCAAGGAGAATGAGGGAGGGGAAAAACAGTTTGGATAGAACATAAGAAAATTTAAATCAATGAACATATTTAAAAACCAGAAACATGCTATATTCAGAATTAAGCCAGGTTCAAGAAATTCACAAAAACATATCTAAACTAACAATTTCAGATTTAATCGGCTAGAGAAAATTTTAATCTAGGTAATTGATTTTTAAACAAATAAAGAAAGAGGAGAAGTACCTAGTTAAGTTGGAACAAATTGGCCGGATTCCGGCAGCTCGCCGGAGTTTTGCCGGAATACGTTGGGGTTTGGAAATGGTCCAAACCCACATGAATCGATAGCTCTCACCAAGATCTATCGATTCATGTATGTGTGAGTCATTGGGGGTATTGGAATCGGTCGGTAGACAAAATCTAGGGATTCAGTTTTCTAGATCTAAGATTGAGGAATTTCGGGTGGTTTTTTGGGAAAACCAGTGGTAGGACGGGGTTGAGGGGGAGGAGAGGAGTATTTGGTACAATTTTGGGACGGTTTAGAGAAGCTCCGCCGTTGGTGGGTGATTTTCGATCGGCAGAGGTGGGCGGAAGACGGCAGAGGCCGGTGGAGGTCTAGAGAAGAGAGTGAGACGGGAAGTGGGGGGTGTAAGGCTTTGAGTTTTGAGGGGTAGGGGGTTTAGGAACATATATATAGATTAGGGCTATTGAGTTCCCAGCCGTTGGATCTAAATAGATCAACGGCTATGATTGTTTCCTTAATTGAAANGGGGGGGGGGGGGGGGGTAACAGGGGTGTTTGGACGGGTTTATGGTCTTGGGTTGGGTGTGTTTGTGTATAGAGAAGGGATTTGGGCCTAGGTAATTTTTTCCCAGGTCCGATTTTAATCCCCTTTTAACCTAATCTGAACTAATTAATTAATTTGAATTAAATCAAAACTCAACAAAAATGTAGTAATTAATTCTAACTTAGTCTTTGTCTAATTATATAATAATTAAGAGTAATATCATTTAATTTAATACTCATATCATTTAAGGAATAAATTTCATAATTTTGTTAGAAAAAATGAATAAATTAATCATAAAATCTATATTGTGTCAAATAATCAACATTTTTGTTTTTATTTATTTCAATAAATTACAAATAATATATTAATTATCTCTAACTCTAGTTTAGATTTTAATTAATGAGTAAATTAAAAGGTGAAATTTCTAGTTAACATTTGTAATTATTTGAAGAATAATTTTCCGTATTTTTCCAATAGAATGATTTAAGTTATGCACCGAATCATGCAACTTTAAATAATTTATGAATTTTAAAAGACAAATTTTTATTTACGCAATGCAAATAATTCGCACACAGACATTGAAATTCAACAAAGGTTTATAACACTAATTAATTTATTGAATTTTGGTAGGAATATATAGTAGGTTAAAAATTGCATGCTCACAATAGATACTTTGGTTACTTACTGAGTTGGCGTACTCACGTTACTCCCTGCACCTTGTGTGCAAATTTAGGTACCGGGGCAGAGCGATAGTTGAGCTACCCCATTTGGAGCATTGTTCGGAGATTGTGATGTAGCTGCTCGGCGTCTGCAGCCTACTCTTTCTCCTTCCTACTCTATCATTTGTACTTTACTTCCCGGACTTGTTTTAGTAGAGGATTTGTATTAGACTGTATCATCTCTTAGATGCTCATGACGGTTGACTCCAGATGTTGGGACTGTGCGTAGATGTTCTAATCATTTTTGTTGTATTTGAAATGCTTAAGAAACATAATTATTATGAAAATTCGGATATTTGATGTATTAAATGGAAATTCATTTCATTATTTTCAGTAAAATTGGCTAGCCTAGTATCACGATAGGTGCCATCACGACCAGTTATGATTTGCGGCCGTGACAGTTAATTATTAGACCATCACCAACAAATGTTGGGTTTGAGTACCCTGCGTTTTTGGAATATATACAAGGGGACATTTGTGGACCTATTCACCCACCTAGTGGGTCATTTAGATATTTTATGGTCTTAATAAGTGCATCTTCTAGATGGTCTCATATTTGCCTATTGTCAACTCACAGCCTGGCGTTTGCTAAATTAATGGCACATATAATCCGATTATGGGCACAATTTTTCGATAATCAAATTAAGTCTAATAGACTTGATAATGCTGCAGAGTTTTATCCCAAGCATTTAATGATTATTGATTATCAATTGAGATAAAAGTGGAAATCCTGTAGCTCATGTTCACACTTAAAATGGCTTTTGCAGAGTCTTTGATTAAACCGTTTGCAATTGGTAGCAAGATTGTTACTCATGAAAACCAAGTACCTACTTCTATTTGGGGTCACGCCATTTTGCATGCAACAATGCTAGTTCATCTCAGACCGACAACTTATCATAAATATTCCGTGTTGCAATTAGTTTTGGGTCATGAACCTAATATATTGATCACGCTCAACTATGTCTAATAAAAGACTAAGCGGGCGTTGCAAATATAATACGGGGTATTATGCCCAGAGTCGATCCCACAGGGAATTCACATATCAACCAAGTTGTTAGAATACTCAACTGTCACTTGATGTTATTTAAATTACTAAAGCTAAAGTTTAAAACTAAAGATTAACTACGGTAAGGTGTAAACAATTGTAATAAAGATCTAATGTTATGGTTTCCCCCGTCGGTGAAATTACTTCTCGGATACTTCATATAGCTTGATTAGTTGTTTCTATCAATCATGAACACTCTATATACCATAAATCTCTCTCAAGTAATTATGATAATTTACTAGACGCACTCTCTCAAGTTACGCTAGCTAGATTGCATTACAGTTCACTTAGGATTGCACCCGAGGTATCGTTATCTCTAATCCAACCTCTAAACCCTCGGTTATGACTTTCGTCTATACTCCGGGAGTGATGTTGTTCAAACAACTACCTAAATATGCACTCTCTCTCAAGTAGATACATAATAAATAGGCACAGCTAATTGATGGCCATTCAATTAACTACAACAAGAACGTAGTTGAACAAATAGAGATTAATCAACCAATCGGCACTATATTAATAACGCAATAAGTTTATCCTTCAACTGGTTCTACCAAAACCCTAGATTAAAGAAGTTATCTAAACAAGTTCATAAGAATAAAACCCAAAATAACTTGCATAATTAAACTACAAAGTAATGAAGAAAATCTGTACAAATTGATGTCTTGCCATCCGAATCTCTTCTAATCTCTTCGAATCTCCTTGTAGTTGTGTTTTAGGAGTCTATTTATATGTTTAGGGCGAACCCTAACCGTGTAGGAGACTTCTATTTCAACCGGAAAACACTTAAACTCGTCAAAACTCGGATTTGGCTGAACTGGCTACCCTGGGCGTTTGGACCCTAAGGCCTGGCTAACGCCAGGGTAGGGCTGGCGTTTCAGCCCTAACGCCGAGCTAACGCCAGGGTAGGGCTTGAGTTTCAGCCCTAAGTCCTGGCTAACGCCAGGTAGGGTCAGGCTATAGGGCTCTGTCGCCCGGTTATCGCTCGGGTGTCTCCTTTCGCGTATTTTTCGACGTATTTGCATCCCTTTAGCTCCGCTTCCCTATCCAATTCAACTACACATAAAATAAACTCTATTAAGCACATAACAAGTGTATTTTTATCATTAATGCACCTCAAATGTACGGTATATCACATGTTAAACTATGCATTTTAGTCTCGCATCAAGACCCCACACTTAAACCTTTGCTCGTCCTCGAGCAATCAAACTACACTCATGTACACAACTTATTAAGCAAATCTCTTAACACGTTATACCAAGAATATTTAAAACATCTCAAGCACACAGGTGTG
>ML305624.1:0-44739 GCA_005239505.1 Nicotiana paniculata | reverse complement strand
GGAAAACACCTGGCTCAAAAGGTGAAAAAACCACGACCTACTCCTCAGTAGGATTTTCCCAAAATCTTCACTACAACTCTGAGCCAAACAACATTTACAAAGTAAACTCTTTTGTAAACCTAGGACTAACTCTAATCCCTTTGAAGCAAACTAGCCTCTAGCTAATTGCGACAACCTTCAAGTTAACTCTAACTTGAACAGTGTGTACCTATTACAATTGCTTCTAATAAAGCTGAAAGATACAATATTAAATCACCTACTACAACCAACCAGACTCGAAAGACAAACAGATGGAACTGGTTATTCTATATGGTCAGTAGCCTTTGTTTTGCACAAGGATTCTGCTTGCAAAATTTCTCTAGTAATTTTGCTTTCAGTTCTTGCTTCGATTCTGTCTTTGTGCGATGATTTCTTCAATAGAAATACTTCAACATTATATAGCTCCAGAAGTTGAGATGTTCTTGTTTAGTTCTAATGCAACTCTTCCTTGGTGGAAGAGTTTGTGCTTATCTCAACTTCCTTCCTTTGTTTCTGTCCTTTCTGAACTCGAATTCTAACCTCTTATCAATTTGCAACCTTTTTGCATTAGGAGACAACCTCTTAGTTCATGGATAATTCACAGATCATGTTTATCTCCTGTGCATGTACGGTTCTTGTGCCAATTGGTTCGTTCGAGTATGTTTGCCCTGATGGACCTGGTTCAACTAGGTAGGCATTTGTCAATCTTCAAACCATGCAGTGACTTGGGTCAACAATAATTTAAAAGAGGATCTCATTTCCAAGCTCACGTCAATTGACTTTTGACGTACTTTCACGTACAAAAACATGAGGTGTAACAAAACTGCAACCTAAGCCTGCAAATGCTACTGTATTTTAAACCAAATGGGTTTTCAGAAATAAGCTACATGAAGATGGAAAGGTTGTGAGAAACAAAGCCATATTAGTAGCCCAAGGTAACTCACATTAGGAAGGATTCGACTACGATAAAACCTTTGCACCAGTAGCTCGACTATAGTCTATATGAATTCTTCTTGCATATGCATCCTTCAAATGATTTAGAATTTCCAAATGGATGTCAAAAGCACTTTTTAAAATGGCTTTATTGATGAGGAGGTATATGTAAAAAAACCTCCTAGTTTTGAAGACTTAAAACTTTCCTTACCACGTGTATAAGTTGACGAAAGCTCTGTAGACTCAAACAGGCCCCATTAGCCTGGTACGAAAGGCTTAGCTCATTTATACTTGACCATGGCTTTACAAGAGGTAAAGTAGACACTACATTATTTATCAAAAGATCATAAGTATGTAATCTTATTATTAAAGTCTATGTTGATGATATTATCCTTGGAAGTGCTAACCCTCTTTTGTGCAAGGAATTCGCTAATCTCATGCAATGTGAGTTTGAAATAAGCATGATGGGAGAACTTACGTTTTTTCTTGGACTTAAAATTCAACAATCTGAAGAAGGAACTTTTGTGTGCCAGACGGAATATACAAAGGAATTAATTCAACAGTTTGGCATGAGCAATGCTAAAGCAATTGGTACACCAATGATCCCGTCAACAAGTCTCGACAAGGACGAAAAAGGAAATCCAGTTGATTATACTAAATACTGGGAAATGATTGGATCTTTGCTTTACATGACTACAAGTCGACCAGATATTATGTTTAGTGTGTTTAAATGTGCCAGGTTTCAGTCATCTCCTAAGGGATCGCATCTGGCTGCCGTAAAGAGAATAACTCGTTATCTCGTCGGAACTATTCCATATGGACTATGGTACCCACGTTCTAACAATTTTAAGATTGAAGATTTTTCAGATGTTGATCTTGCAGGTGATAAGAAAGACAGAAAGAACACCATCAGAACATGTCAATTGCCTGGGGAAGGCATTAATATCATGAAACAGTATGAAACAAGGCTCAGTTGCATTATCCACAACTGAGGCAGAATATATTGCCATTAGACAGTGTTGTGCACAATTACTATGGATGTCTCATCAACAGGGTGACTATGAACTATTCTTTAAACCTATTCAAATATTTTGTGATAAATCTAGTGTTATATGTCTCTCAAAGAGTCATTTGCATCATTCTAGGGCTTAGCATATAGATATTAAACATCATTTCAGTAGATATTGTCACACCTCCTTTTTCACTACCCCCGGATTAACGAAGGGGTAATAAGGGAGTTTTTCCAATTAAAGTGACATTTTTCGGATTTGGGATTTACTTTAATTTTCAGAGTCGCCACTCGGATTTTTGACGATGCTCCGGGACACCATTTTATTTTTAAAATCCCAAATCGAGGAAATTTTGACTCTTTTTGATTTGTCTGCAACCAGAAATCCGAGTAAGGAATTCTGTTAACCCGGGAGAAGGTGTTAGGCATTTCGTAGTTCCGTGGTTCTAGCACGGTCGCTTACTATTAATATTTGGCCTAAATTATCTGATTATTTACATATTTTTGCCTAATGTGCATTTAGCCTTTTTAACTTTAGCCTCTTTTGATATTTATGGATTTATCTTGAAAATAAGTCACGAGGAAGTGCACTCGTCTGCTTTGGGACATGTTACAACTGCGCTACATGAAATGCACCCGCAGTTGCCACACGTGATTTTAATATAGTTCGAAGTTTGAAGTCGGGGACATAAGTTGCTACACCCGAGTGTAGATTATATAGTCATGACTATGGTCATGATGATTAAAATGCCTATTTGAGGCGATATTCAATTATTCTCTAAGTTTTGGAATCTTTATCTAAAAGTGGTATTTTAGCTTACGAGATATGTATATAAACCACTTTTGATAATTATGGAGTTATCTTGGAACAATTCACGATGGCGTGCACTTGTTGTTTTTAAACACATCACAATCACGTCACATGAAATACGCCCGTGTGTGATTTTATTATTATTTGAAGTTAGAGTCGAGGGCACGAGTTGCCACTTCCGATGGAAATTTGAGATAATACTTTATTCTTTACCAAATTTCAGACTAAGGTATCTTTCTACCTAGGGGGTTGCCTAAAAAGTGAAATTCATTAGCCTAAAAGACAACATATTTCGGGCTATGGCCGTATTTTAGCCCTAATTAATCACTTTAGGCCATCCTAGTTTGGCTATTTTACTAAGAAGACTACCAGTTAAGAAATTCAATTCTTAATCAAATCTTAAAGGTCTTCACTTTCTAGTTTGGTAAATGATAGAAAATGTGTTAATCAAGATGTACCCCGTTCGTGTAGATATACATACACCTATAAGAATTATAGACACATAGATACATTATTTACTGGTCAAGCTTCAAATTGGTAAGCTAAAATTACTTTATTTTTCTGGAACTTGGTAATTTCTAACGAAGAACATAGCACAGACAATTTTACCAATTCTAAATTAACAGTTCTTGTCAATTTTTAGATAGATTAATCACATGCTTCAAGGTTCAAAAAGTGTTCATACATCGATTTTAGAAAATTTAACAGGATACAACATGAACCAAAAATAATCTACAAAATCCACTTATATTGAAACAACTGAATTTTGAAATAACCACTTCTGAAAATCCAATAAATGTTTAAGAAAGGTTTCATGTGGACTGATTTGAATACCAACTCCTTTTTTTTTATTTATTAAAACACCTATTTTTATCCTTGAACTACTTTTTAGAGCAAAACAGATTCAAAGTTCCAGGAAAACCGCCTCAAAATTTAGTTTGAACACTATCGAATGAAAGGCTAAAAAATGAATATACAGTCCAGTCCCTTAAATTACAAGATTCTAAAATGCATAAATGAATGAATTTCAGTTTTTCTGAAGCGAAAATACAGCTTCTGTAAAATATATTTTTTATGAATATCAAAGGAAAACTAAAAATGGAAATCCTAAATAGCTGCTCCACATTTGGATTCTTCGTACTATACATTTGCAGCCCTTTTTTTGTAATCTATAGAACACACAAACTAATTAAGTGTTGAGCACCCACCAGACCAAACAGGACCATGAAAGGAGGTCAAGTTTAAACCTGATAATGCTATGCCAAGCTACGCTAACAAAATAGAATTATTTATGCATTCTCTTGGTGTAAACTTGACCATGAATGTGTCAGATTTTAATCCCATAATGCCAACATTAACATAAGCCTAAAGATATATGGAGACCTGCTTACTAAGTCCCTTCAATGAACAAGGAACACAAATAAGAGCACCTTTTATCATTAATCTAAGATTATAAGTCCAACACTTTACTATTTAGACAGTGTTGAGGATATACCTTTGAGTATTGTCAAAAGATGAATCTAATCATGAAGGAGGTTAGATTCAATCCTTAATGACGCTCTTAGAAGAACAAAGCATATTCAGACCTTTTATGGACTAAATCTGGCCATAAAAAAGTCAGATTCAGCTCCATAGATCTCATCTTTTGTTCCTCTTGACAATTATACCATAATTTTGAGTTTTTAGGCTTTTATAGAGACAAAATCTGATCATTTTAAGAGATTCAGATTCCTTACTCTAGGAGGCCTTTTGACTACTTATTTTATACCCTAATAGAGGTAACTTCAGGGACATGCTACTGTTTATGCACTATTGTGGGGTGAATTTGACCATTGGAAGGTCAAACTCATCTATCCTAGTGCTAATTATCTCAGTAAAACTGAGGCGGACACAAAACAACACCATACAAAACTTAATAAGTTCTGAAACCAACATAATTTAAGCAAAAGCTAAAACAGAATAGTTCAGATAGTTCATATACAATATTCCTTCAGATTCCTTCATCAACACACTAACAGTCTTATTTCAATGGTTTATACCAAGAATAAAGGAGAAGAATTCAACTTTACATAATTTCAAAAAAAAAAAAAAAAACACAACATGAATCAAATAATTCAGCACAAATTCTGAATTTAATAACTTTATTTAAATTTCATTGTTACATACCTTTTAAAGAGAAAAAGTGAACAAAAATCCTAACCAAATAAAGGCCAGGTAGTCAGCAAAGCAACAAAGAGGACGGAAAATTCAGCAGCTACAAGAGCAGAACAACCCAAGCCCAGCAATAACCAATAGGATGAACATCCCAGAACTCGAATATTTAGACAAGAAACTTCGAAATCAGACTACTAATTAAGGACCAAAGCTGAGAACAACCACAAGAACCTTGATGATTCTTGAATGAAACCAAATTTTTTCAGTAATATATATTTCTGATTTTTGTTTATGAATGCAACTATTCTGATTGTTCTGTATTTTCAGATATGTTTCAACAGCTAGAAGAGAGTGTTTTTCTTTTCAGATTGTCCCCCTCCCAAAAAAAAAGTCCTTCTAATGTGGAAAATGGGTGTATTTATAAGGGACTTGGTGAGGGGATCTATCTAGCATATTCCCTGTCTAATGAGCTGAAATAGTACATAGGGCAGCTGTCAACCTCATCTTTTGAGACAACTGCCCTTATTCTAGAATTTTCCAACCCTTAAAAAGACCCTTTTACCCTTAAAATTCTGATTTCCTAAGCCTACATTACCTATTGTACCCCTTGGAGTCCCTGAATTTACCATTGGATAATCAAGGTTAAACTCACTTGGGTTGTTATTTAAAGTTTGGTTAGTTAACTCTAGTTATGTAATTAGTTTAGCTATTAGTTATTCTTAACTATGGTTGAGTCAAACTAGTTGAAGGTTAATTGATTAAGTGCCTAGAGTTGATAAGTCATTGATTAAATTATATTAATTAGTTCAAAGTCCTCAGACTTAGGTTAATTGATTTTACAAATTACTTTGGTTAACCCTAATTGATTATCTTCATTAGGAATTAGGTTAATTGGCCCATTTTAGTTCGATTAGACTTAACTAATTAACTATCAATTTAGGCAATCTAAGAATTTAGTCACCTTTATTGGTTCAAATATCAACCCAATTACTCAAATAGGCTATTAGGCAACTAAACATTGTAGTTGCCTAACATTAAACTAGAGATTAATTTTCACCTAATTAATGACCCAAGCCTCAGAGTAATTTAACCTATTAGGATCAAAGTTTTATTAATGAAACAGTAGGTTAGGGAAAACTAACTATCAAAGAACTCTAGACAATCTATATGCATATCAAAACGAACTAATTGACCAAACGATTTCATAGCCAAACAAACTCATAAGAAAGCAGCTTATCAGTCATGATATTCAAAATGAATCTGACCAAGAACAAATATATGACTGTCATGGACATATTTGAATCTTAAATCTAAAACAAATTATTCGCCTACCTAATCAAGCACTAGAATCAATTAACTAAACGGATCAACGAAAAAGAAATGAGCATACATATGAAACAGTGACAAAACCCTAGGTTAGTTACTAACGAATTAAGCATGAAATACATTCAGGTTTTTAGATTAATCAAGGAAAAAGAGCACGTAAACAAACATGAGAGATCTGGGACAAAATAAAGGAAGAAGAAAAAGAAAAAAAAAGAAAAAAAAAAGGAAGAAGCTAATCTAAACAGGGATGCAATAATACAACAATGATTAGGCATGTTCATGTAATAATCATAAAAGAAACAAATAGAAAGGAAAAATGGGGATACGACGACGACTTGCCGAAGTTTGGCCAGACCCTGGCGACCTTCAAAAGTGACCCTTACTCACATGAATCGACGGATCTTGTCAAGATCCATCGACTCATGTGAGTTTGAGTCACAGAGCCGCTTGGAGTTGTCATTAGCACGATTTAGGGTTCTGCCAGTTTCATATATGAAATTACTCATAATTGGACGATTTTTTGTGAAAATCAATGTTGGGACGGGATTGAGGAGACCGTAGGAATCACCTGGTGAAGATTTGGTGGTCTTTAGAGAAGCTCTGCCGCCGTAGGCGATTTTCGGGCGGCGGAACCCTAGGACGGCTAGGGTTTCTTTTGACAGTAGAGAGAGACGAAGGGGATGGGGGGCGACTGGGGGGTTAGGCTTTGGGATGGAATGAGGGTAGGGGTAGGGGTTTGGACAGTTAAATACTTATTAGGTGGTTAGTTCCGGATCGTTGGATCAAAATGATCCAACGACTGAGGTGAATGGAATGCTAAACGGCGTCGTTTGGGTGGTCTGGGTTGGCCGGGTCTAAGTCCATTTGGGCTGGGTATTTAAATAGGTTGTAGAGAAATGATTTGGGCATGGGCATGCTTAGCCCAGGTCCTGTTTTACTATTCTTATAGTTAATTAAAAAATTCCAATTAAGTTTAAACTTAGCAAAAAATGTAATAATTAATTTTAACTTAATTTTTGTCTAATTTATACACTGATTAATCAATTAATTAAGAGTAAAATATTTAATTTGATACTCGTAATCATCTAGAAAACAAATTCTGAAAAAATGATTAAATCAAACGATTAATCACTAAATCTACATTATGTCAAATAGTCATCACTTTTTTTGTTATTTTATTCAATTAATTACCCATAATGAATATATAATTCCTTGATAATAATGATGCGCCTAATTACGCAAATTTAAATAATTTTAGAGGACGAATTATGAATATGCAATGCAAAATAAATTCACAATTAACACTAAAATTCAACAAACATTTGTGAAATTAATTTATTTTATTGAATTTGTAGGAGTATATGGTGGGTGAAAAATCACATGCTCACAGAGATCATGTCCTTAAGGGAGATAGAGAATTATCATTTCTTGGCACAACTGATCAATTAGCAAACGTTTTTACTAAGCCTTTACTTGAAGATAGATTTTTATCCCTAAGAGAACTACTTGGCATTATTTCTCTTGATCATAAAAACTAGGACCTATGTGTTAGTTTTAATTCTTGCGTGTGTTTTATTTTCTCTGTAAGTACGCATTAATTAAGCGCCTCCAATTTCTCTCTCTTTTCCCATCAGTCATAGCTTTCAAGAAAGGAAAATCAATCGTCATTACCCTTCACTAACACTATTTACTTTCATGTACTCAACCTTCAAAATCCTTTCTTTTTAATCCTCTGAACCATCCACCCCTGTCTTCATTCTTCTTATCGCTCAGAAACCCTTCTTCAAAATTCTCCAACGGCTAAACACTCCAAGAGTCCTTTTTCCTCCACTATAAAAAGTACTCATTCTAAGGAAAAAACCTCTTCTCAGCCTCCAAAATAAGTAAACTTAGGGTCTGATCACTCAGAAGGGTTTGCCTCTTCTCAAGTAGAACCACCTAACCACTTTTACCGAATAGGAGAAAAAGCTCTTGTAAAAAGGCCCATGGAAGACCCCCCTTGAATATTTTACCCCCAAGAAATCCAAAGTATACCTCAAGTTCTCTAGAGTCCGACCTCAATTTCCTGGATACCCAAATAAGGACTTCTTTGTTGCTCTCATGGACAAGCACATCGCTCACGAGTAGAGTTATCGATCTTGATGACATGGAGGCCCTTAATTGTAAGGTAAAAGATTTGTTTATTTTCAAGGATGGTCTAAATTCTTCTATGTACCCCCCTCCCAAAGTTTATGAACCTTTTGTGAGGATGTTCAATGCCAATCTTCATTCTAGCAAACCTAATAATTTAGAATCCCTAGTTATAGGAAAATGCATTGTCCTTGATTATGCCATGTTTGACTCAATTTTTCTGGTGTAAGTGCTCTGGCTTTCCCATGCTTTTCAAAAATACTTGGCGTGAGTGTCCATCTAATTTCCTTCACAACCAGTTATGTCCCAGTGATGTTAGTTTAGAAACCCGAGTTCTGGCCCACATTGTTGTAACTACCCTTGTTCCTCGCACTGGCTCATTCTCCACCTTCTCTCAATGAGACACCTTTCTTGTCTATTGTCTTGTGACCAAACTCAAGTTTAAACTGTCCTCATGGTTCATAAACTTCATGACTGAAAGTGCTGATGATCCTACCAATGTACCCTATGGTATGGCTATCACCCACATCTTGGAAGCCCCAACATCTCTATCTCAAAATACCCCTTTGTTTCTGTTTCAAAGTCCTACAACTCTAGAGCATTTTCTAGTATGTGGTATGTATGTACTAAGGATTCCTGGGTGAAGAAATAGGAAGGTGAAGTCAAGAATGTTCTGCCTGATTCTAAGATCAAAGCCCATGTTTCCCATCATAGTATAAGTGATCCCGATCTTGTAGAGAAATTGGCTGCTATTGACAACATGTTGACCATCATCAAGGACCTTCTTGCTGCAACTCAATCAACGGTTGGGGACATCCATGCCATTTCCAAAGAGACTGGGTCTGGCATTTCAAAGATAAGGGTCAAAATTCTCAAACTTGTAGAAAACACAGCTAAAGACTTCAAAGAAGTACATGTCAAGATTGATGGGGTGGCAGTTTCAGCTAATGCCAAATCTGAGCGTCTAAAGAAGGCGATTTGCAACACCCTCACTTATTTCTTGCATCATTAGTTGTGGATTTTTCAGATGATATTTTTTTCCATTTTGCCGTTTTGGACTGGATAACCAGTCACTGAACATTTTATTTACTTTTGCTAAACTCTGCATGCCTATAATTATTAAATATTTTCCTATGATATGCCTATTTGTGCTTAATTTCAACTGTATATATGCATATCCTCTCTTTTGCTTATGCCAAAAGGGGGAGAAAAGATAGTCCTACATTGCAGGACTAATACAACACTTGTTGAAGGGGAGTCGACTGAAGCATATGCAACACCTGTTGAGGGGGAGTCGACTGAAGCACATGCAACAAGCCAACAAGGAAGTAAATTTTTGTTTATATATATTATTTTTGTCATCATAAAAAAGGGGGAGATCGTTAAATATGAGTTTCAATGATGAAAAAAATAATATATTACAATTGGTGCAAGACCACAAGGGATAAAACAAAGAAATCAGGATTCCCATCATTCAAGCATGGACGAGGGAAACAATCCATCAACGGAAGCAAAGGAAAGGAAAAGTATCAATGACTAGCTATGAAAAAGGAAGAAGTAGCGAAGATCTGAAAGAAGAAATCAATCAATAATTTGATAGATAATTGACGGAAGCTAGTATAGGAAGGTCCCAAAATCAAATTAAAATAAGAGTCGAAGGTTCTACACTGGAGATCGTTAAAGCCCGAAATCAGGGGATCCATCATCAATCACTCAAGTAATGGAAAGATCTGCGCAGCGGAAGAAAAGCCTGTCGAGGAAAACCAATAGAAACCTAACCTTATTCTTGGAAAGAATCAATTTTCGATTGGGTTAAAGGATCAATTCTCTTGGGTTTGTAATCTCTTAAGATTTACGTCAATCAAGAGTCAAGAAGGCCTTACGAAGTATATATATATACATCTGTTCTAGGCTTGAAGCACGTAACGACCCGACCTGTCGTTTTAAGCATTTGTACTTCGCTAGGTAATTTGAGGTCCTGAGTAGCTCAGTATGATGAATTATGACTTTTATGAATCGTCGGTTTTGGTTTTCAGGTCATTCGAAATAGATTTGAAAGAATGAATTTCATGATTGAAGCTTTAAGTTAGAAGAGTTGACCAAGTTTGACTTTTTTAGTATTTGACATGGGATTGGACTTTTTATGGTTTAGTTAGGTCTGTATGGTGATTTTAGACTCAGGCGTATGCCCAGATTTGCATTTGGATGTTTCTAGAAGGTTTCACCGCAAATTGGCGAAAGTTGGAAATTTGATGGTTTGAAAAGTTCATAAGTTTGACCGAGAGTTGACTTTGATGATATCAGATTCGAATTGTGGTTTCGGGAATTGGAATAGCTTTTTATATAATTTGGGACTTATATGAAAAATTTGGGTTCATTCCGTATTGATTTGATATGTTTCGGCACGAGCTTTGGAAGTTAAAAGTCTAAAGTTCAGTTAAGATCGAATTGAGGTGGGATTCATCGTTTCAATGTTGTTATGTGTGATTTGAAGCCTTGAATAAGTTCATGTTATATTATGGAACTTGTTGATATGTTCTGACGGGGTCCCGAGGGACTTAGGTGAGTTTAAGATATGTTTGGAATGCGTTCCGCTCATTTTTTTTATGTTTCAACGTCGTTTCTTCAAGCATAAAAGGTACCACATTAATAAAATGAGCTCCAATTTTTGTTTTGAATGAATAATTAGATCTGTATCATAATTTTGGACCTATAGCAACTGGAATCATCATGTTTCGGCATCGTATGAGGAATTTATGGTCATTTTGCTAAGAATTGGGTTGCTTGATTTTTCAGATTAATTAAGAAATTGCCACCAAATTCATATTTATAATTCTGCACTATTTGCTTATATTTAAACCAACATATCTCCTTCATTATAAGGTCTAATAGAGTGATTCAAAAGCCTAACTTGACTGGAATTTCACCAAGAATCCACTGGAGGCATCAAAAGTGATTTTTTGGATTGCTTGGCACTAGAAACGAGGCAGAACAGTTGGGCAGAAGCATATAAATCAAGGGTTTGTTCATTTGGTCTATTTTGAGTTGGGGAACTCGGATTTGGACGATATTTGAAGTGTTGTTCACTACATTGAATGGGGTAAGTGTTATCTACTAATTGTTTTTTATTATATTTCATGAATCTATCTTCGTTTTTGGCAATTGGTTGATGATTTCAAAAGTGAAATTTGGGGTGTTTTTGTCTAAAATTTTATTAAGTAAATTTTTGAGTTTTTAACATCAATTTGGACTCGTAATTGAATGGGCTGCTCGATTTTATATGTTTTGTTGAGTTCCAAAGCGCGGGCCTGGGTTGGACATTTTGGTTGATTTTGGGCTTTTGAGTAAAGATTCGACCTTTATCAATTGGAATTGTTTTTAGGCTTTATTTGATCTATTTGAGTTGCTTTTGGATAATTTCGAGAAGTTTGGAGGCCTGTACGCATGGGATGAAATTTTTGGAGCATCGTTTGGCTTGATGGGTGTTGGATTTGGCTTGTTCAAGGTAAGTAACACTTCTAAACACGGTGCTGAGGGTATGAACACCGAATATACGTGATATGTGTTTGGTATTGAGGTGACGCACATGCTAGGTGGCGGGTATGTGGGCGTGCACCATGTGAATTGTGACTCGGTTATTTCTGTGGTACTGTGTAGTCACTTAATCATATTTGTATCTATGAAATCTCTACGTGCTAGAGTAATTGAGTTGTGATCCATGTTATAAATCATGTCTAGGCTATATGCTTATCCCATTAGGACCCACTGGGGTCATTTCTGCTGTTAAGTTATATATATTGAAATTACATACTCAGTCATGCGCGTTCGTCTACATATCATATCTGAGTCTCTGTTACCATTTATTGATACATCACATCATTATTTTTAGGCTGATCAGACATGACATTGTGAACCCGAAAGAGTAGAGAGATTGATGACTGAGTTAGGCCGATGGCCTGTTTGTGAGTGCTATTTATGGGAGAGGGCTGCACGCCGTAACATGTTATATTAATTTATGCCATGATTCACTTATTATAGCGCTTCGGCTGAAGAAGTCCCTCTATACACAGATACCTACTGAGTGCGAGTGTCTAGTGCGAGTGTGAGCGCGAGCGCGAGCGCGAGCGCGAGTGTTGAGTGATTGGGAGTATTGAGTGATTGAGAAGACTGTGTGACTGTGAGGATTGAGTGATTGGAAGGACTGAGTGCATTGATACACCGAGAGTATAAATATTGTTTTATCATTGCATTGTATTACAGTTGGCATGCATACATTGACATGTAGGCATAGAGATGTACTTTCCTCATGCCACTTGATAATGGAACATCTTACCTGTTGTTGGAAGTTTTTGGGAAAAATCACGATTTTCAAACTTACTCATATTTTTGGTAATTACGGTAAAAGAATTGGGTTTTCACTGATATACTTGAAAAGCATGCTTATTTTTTTCGAGAACTCTGAACGAGTTGAGCATCTTATATTTGAGTATGTTTCTTGTACCATTATTATTATTTTGTTATGAACTGTTGTTGGCTATTGGTGTTGGGCTCCAACTTCTATTCCAGCTCTTCACTACTTTCAACTTAAGGTTAGGTTTGTTACTTATTGAGTACATATGGTCTATTGTACTCATACTACACTTCTGCACCTTGTATGCAGATTTTGGATGCTGATGTTGTTGTGTATGATGGAAGCTAGCATTGAAGACGTACTTGTGTTCCACTTACAACTGCCTCTTGTTCATGGTAGCTTTAGACTTATGAAAATCTGTTTATGTACATTCGTATAGACGATGTACTTATTTAATACTAGATTTGTAAACTCTAAATCTTAGAAGGTCATGATTTGTACTATCAGTCCTTGATAATTCTTTATATAATATCTCAGTGGTATTATCATTTCTTCTCTTAATAAATATCATTTGAACTGTTTATTGTTAACTGGGTTACCTAGCGGGTAAGGTTAGGTGCCATCACGACTAGTTTGATTTTGGATCGTGACAAGTTGGTATTAGAGCTCTAGGTTCATAGGTTCTACGAGTCATGAGAAAGTGTCTA
This sequence comes from Nicotiana paniculata, assembly GCA_005239505.1. Lineage (NCBI taxonomy): Eukaryota > Viridiplantae > Streptophyta > Magnoliopsida > Solanales > Solanaceae > Nicotiana > Nicotiana paniculata. The sequence goes on along the minus strand of ML305624.1, from coordinate 31,300 downwards.
GTAGAGTCTTGATGATCGGTATGATGAAGTCCATGCCTACCTTCGAGAGGCTACATGGTTCTTGAGTGTGACGAGAAGAGTTTTCTTGAGATGTAAAAGGACTATTGGGTGCTTGATTTCTATCATGATTTGACGTATAGTCTCGAGTTATGAGTCTGTTGAAGGGTCTTTCATGTTGTTTAATTGTGGAACGAATTAGATTCTCATGATTTGTTGATGAGTTCATACTCAGGAAGAATAAGTGATTAACTTGAGTTTGGATCGCTTGAGGAGGTTGGCTTGACTTTCATGAGGTTGAACACGAGCTTAACAGATGATTTGAGGTATTATATGGTTTGTGTTACATGAGCTTATGAAGGATTTAGTTGAATCTTATTGCGGTATTATGGCAGTAATAGAGTATGGACATTGTAAGTTATCGAGTGTTTTGATCTACGGCTTTGATCCAAGTGGGGGAGTCTTTTATCGACGATTTAATTACATGGTTATGTGTTGTATTGGTTTTGGTCTGAGGCATACTTGTGGATCGGTTATGACTTGCAGAGGCTAGTTTTAAGGATGACTTAAGCAAGGAAATTTTTGGATGCATGGTGTATTATACTTTATGTGTATATAGGAATCACAAAATGATTGAGGTGTTATTGTGAAGGATGTAGTGCGCATGGAGTAGGAATTTACTCGGTTGCGTTAAGGCGGGGTTACTTCTATGGATGTTGTCCTAATCGGGCACAAATCATTCTAATGGGGAAGTGCAATTTTTTTTAATTAATCCACTAGGCAATGCATATGGCTAGTTTTTTTTATATAAACATAGAAAACAGAGTCATATGTTGTTTACAATAAGTAAGACTATCCAAAGTGGTAAATGCATCAGCCCTATTATCAAATTTGAGTAAGTAATACCCAAACTTGATATTACACTTTGAAGCTAATAAAATAAGGCAAGTACCTTAAATATAAACTAGCCTAATGAATGTCTGCATTGCCCAGCATCCTTGATTGCAATAATAACCCTTGAACGTTAAGAATTTTTGGTTTCACAAATAGCCTACTTCAATTACATAAGTAGACCACCAATGCTCTTCGTTACTGAACCAGATGTTGATTCCAAATTTACATGAATTTTGCGCTTCCTCTATCATTTCCCATGTATTCAGTACCCAAACCATGAACTTCCTTATCCATGAAAGAATCTGGGAAGTTCTTGAAATTTTGTAGTACCAATACACTATCCAAGTTATAAGTGCATTGTCTTTGCTCCCATTTTTGGGAAACATCCGTTGATTATTTCATGGAATCCTTGCTTGATGATCTTCCTGAGGTGAAATAGAAAATAGACCAATATGGGAATTATCCCTTTTTATTCCAACAATATCCATGTGAAGCTGCCAAGTGAAGCATGCTGAAAGTGTGGTCATTTCAGCTATGCTGCTTTTGCTTCCATTTTTGTGTGGTATCCCTTTGTTTTGTGTTGATATCGTTGCATCATGTGATAGCTCATGTATAGTATAGAGAAGCTTCTTTGGAGAATTGTGACTAGAATGAGGAAAAATGCCCATAATTAATCTCCAAATGCAGTGTAGAAAAGCACATGAGCTTGTGATTTTCCAATGCATCCTTCTCATGCTTATGCTTTCCATCTTTCCTCCTTCAAGCGACTGAGCATAAAATGGGAATACCTCTTATAGAAGTCGTATTAATTGACAAGGCATGAGTACCGTAACATCTCCTTCAAAAAAGAAAACAAGGTTAGTGAAAAGATGATCACCACCTTCTCCTCCTCAAGGATTTGATGGTGTTGATCCTGCCATGTCTCCAACTCTCTTACTACTCTCCTTTCCTTCTGTTTCATCTCCCCCCTACTGCCTTGTTGCCTTGATTCTCAAGTATTGACATTGAAGTTTATCTCCATTCACTAACCTCCTACCTTGAGAATCAAGATGATGGAAAGAGTGACATTCGATGTATCCTTGATCAAGTGCATAGTTTGCCAAATGTTCCGCCAATTGATTCCCTTCTCGATATATATGTGATATTCTACCATTGCATATGCTCAAAATTTTCCTTATTTTCTCCACTTCATCTTCAATAACCCAAAGTGGATTCCACCTTCTTCAATAACGTTCTTGAGCATCAAAGAATCCGTTTGCAACCATACATTCGATATGTCATTGGCCAGATAGTGCTTCAGAGCCTCCTGTATTTCTTTACCTATTGCATACAACACATCCCCAAATTCATCCCTCATGAAAATCCCACTAGAACTCCTTCCTGGATTACCTCTCGAGGCCTCATCAGTGTCGATTTTGGTCCACCCTTGCATAGGGAATTCCCATAAAACCTTGTTGATCTTCAACTTAGGAGTATAGTTTTCCATCATTCTCAAAATATCAGGCCATCTATATGGAACACGAGTAATGCTTGGCTTCCTTAATTTTATGAGAGATCGTATTGTGGTGCAAATATGGAATACAACTCGATTGGTAGACACAACCTCTCCATGTTTATAGCTATTTCTCCTCTTTCACAACTCTCAAACTATAATACTGGGCAGTGCTTGAAATATAGGCTTGAGTCTTGGAATTACCTCAATAGTCCAACACTTGACAATAGCTTGGTGTAAGCTCAATCTTTCAATAGACAAATCAGCATGGGAAAAGAAGTATGTCCACACTCTTGAAGAAATGAATGAAGTGAAAAACACATGGGCTACTGTCTCTTCCTTTGGATCAACACAACACCAAAATTTTGATAGCATGAAATATCCCATTCTTCTTAGAGTATCATCTAGAGGCATCTTACCTTTCCACAATTTCCACATGAAAAAAGATATCTTGAAAGGCAATCCTCCAATCCACATATTAGCATACGTTATGGCTGGATCCCTCCTCCTACCTAAGTACTTCTATGCAGACTTCACCATAAAAGTGCCTATATTATCTAATGTCCACACTGGCTTGTCCAGTTCATCAGGCAAAGCTGGACATGGTACATTTTGAACAATATGAGTAGCCAATTCCTCCGGCAGCACCTCTCTAATCCTCTCCTCATACCACACTCCATCTATCACAACATCATACACATTGTGTATTGTTTCATCAACAAAGAAATTTGGATTTGTGACAAAGTAAAGAGATCCCAATCCTGTCCAATTATCAAACCAAAAGAGGGATGATCCCATTTTTGGTTTCCACACTATCAAATGTTCCACTAGGTCCCTACATTCCAACATTTTTCTCCACACATGACATCCATGTCTCCATGGTACTACAATGGCATTCAATTTCTTGCAATACTTTTGGCTTATAAAAGAACTCCACAAAGATGTCTTAGTCCTAAAATTCCACCATAATTTATAGAATAGGGCCTTAGACATGTCATGCAAAGATCGAAATCCGACGCCTCCTTCCTCATAAGGCAGACATAGATTATCCCATCATGCCCAATGTCTAGCCCTTCCATCAATGGAATTACTCCAATAGAACCTAGCAAATATCTTGTATAGGTTATTAATCATATTGGCAAGTGGGTTTACGGCAGAAAGCAACTGCATGGGCATGCATTGTAGAACACTGGTGATCAACACTGCTCTTCCTCCAATAGACAATAGCTTCCCTTTCCAAGCTTGTATCTTATTAAGAACCTTAGTGTTTAAACCCTCATAATAATCCATCTTCCTCCTTGCATAAAATATAGGGCAACCAAGGTATGTGAATGGGAATTCTTGCCTCCTTATTCCAGTTATTCTCTAAATCTTTCCCACTACTTCATCACTTGTTGATTGGTGTACATAGACCGTTGATTTGTCTCTGTTGATCAATTGTCCAGAAGCAACTTCATAAGCATTCAGCACCTCCATAACCAATCTTAATGAAGTGTCATCTGAAGAGGAAAATATGATTGTATCATCTGCATATACTAGGTGACTAATCTTAGGCCTCCACTTAGGCAATCCAAAACCATAAAAATACAAATTTAAATAGAGTGCATTCAATCCTCTAGATAATGCTTTTGCTACCAGTATAAAAAATGTAGGTGACAATGGATCACTTTTCTTCACTCCCCTGGTTGATTTGAAAAAGCCATGTGGTTGTCCATTAATTAGGACATAATACAAATTATTGGACAAAATACCAAAGATCAACACAATAAACCTTTCTGAGAAGCCCATTTTGCTCACGATTTTAGTGATAAATAACCAAGATAACCTATCATATGCCTTCATCATATCAAGTTTAAGCACCACATTAGGTCCTGCCTTGGTTCTCAGCCTTATATCAGTGATGATTTCCTGAGTAAGCAATACATTTTCAACAATACTTCTACCTTTCACAAAACCTGCTTGTTCATCAGATATGAGATTAGGTAGAATATTAACCAATCTCTCATGAATGGCCCTCGAAATGATTTTGTTTGTGAAATTACTTAAGCTAATCGGCCTCATATATGAAAATGTCACAACCTCCTTCTTCCTGGGTAATAGAAATAAGTTTGTGTGAGTTACAAACTTAGGAAGTTCTTGCCCACTGAAAAATGCTCTCACCATATCTAAAACATCTTCACCAATGATTTCCCAACAAGCACGGAAAAAATTACCATTGAAACCATCCGGTCCCCCTGCACTGTCCCCATTCAATCCAAATATAGCCCTTTTGACTTCATCTGATGTAGAATGCATAGTAAGCATAGAGCTCTGGTTATCATTGAACATCATGGCACATAATCTAATATCCTAAAGTCAGTAGGAATATTAGTCTCATGAAATTGTTGCTGAAAATAATGAACTGCTTCATTGGCCATTACCTCAGTCCCCTCGATCCAATTTCCATCTCTATCTTATATCCTCTTCAGTTGTAGCCTCTTCCTTTTACCATTAACATGAGCATGAAACAACTTTATATTTCTGTCTCTATCTTTAAACCAAGCCATACCAACCTTTTGCTTCCAAAATTCTTCTTCTAAAGCCTATACACTGATCAGTTCAGCTTGAACCCTTTGCAATATCTCTCGATTCCAGATAGTAGGATGTAACTCAAATTGTGTCTCATGTACCTTTACAACCTCTTCCAGGATGGCTAAATTTTGAAATATGTCTCCAAAGGTTGCTTTAATCCATGTCGATAATGCCTTCTTCAACTTCTTCATCTTGTAGTTGAATAGAACAAAAGGATTTGCATGAAAATCTGCCTTCCAATTCTCTCTCACAACCTCCGTAAAGGACTCATGTTTAATCCAGAAATTGAGAAATCTAAATTACTTCTTAACTGGACCAGTACTGGGGTTACAAGTAAGAAACATAGGACAATGATCTGAGCCAATCTTTGGCAAATGATTAACCTCCAAACCTGGCCACATTTGCTGGAGTTCCATGTTGCCCAAACATCTATCCAACCTCTTGAATATGCAGTCATCTTCAACTCTCCCATTCCACCAAGTATAGATACTCCCTTTGAAGCAAAGATTAAAGAGATTGCATGTGTACTGAAGGCCTCCAAATTTCTCTTCCTCATCCCATATAACATTAAAGTCTCCACCAACCAGCCATGGCAATGACATGTCACTAGCTAATGAATAAAGAGTATCCCATAATTCAATCCTTTCAATTGCATTACATTTAGCATATACCAAAGTAATGATAAACTCTTTATGCTCATCAGTATTAATAAGATTTAGTGTAATATCCTGCTCCATATTGAACAAGATTTCAAATTCATACCTCACATCAATGAACACCCAAATCTTGTTACAAACATTCACAACTGCCTTTTCAAATCCCAATCTCCTCTTATATTGATCCATCTTCTTTGCTTGTTACTTTGGTTACATTAGAGCAATAAAATGAAATTTATATTTCCTATCCATTGTGATGACCCTTTGAAAAGTCTGCATCATATTAATTGACCTAATATTCCAAATTAGAGCATTCATCATTGATTACTTGATTTGGATATGGTTCTCCTTGTTTGAACTCCAGGAGCTTGCACCCCAGTGTTATCCTTTGTCTGATTCTTTTTGCCTCTGCTCTCTGATCTTTCCTTTTCAATTTGCCTTGGTGAAATGTCTCCTTGCCTAGCTGCATTCAAAATTTTTTGAGTTGTTGATTCAACATCCATATATTTCCCTTTTGATCTCTGAAGTTGCTCCTCTTCTCCCTCACGTTCTTGAGTATTTAGCTGATTCTTGGTAGGTTTAGGGACCATGTTCCTTGAAGCATTATCCTATTGGCCTTTAGGACTAGATACAACTCCAATTTTTTCTTTTATATCTACTGCACCAAACCCTAGGGATATAGGTTTTAGTTTCTTTTGATCTTCCATGTCCATATCCTTTATTGCACCTCGACTATAGCATTCTTTCCATTCACCCTTTGCTCCCAACTTATGGATCTTCTTCCTGTATTTCTTCTACATCTTCATGTCCTTCAAGGAACTCTCCTTCATCAGACTCCTCTTCTGTTTGCTCAGCCCAAAGCCTACCTCCTGCAAATCTCACACGCTTGTTTACATCTCCCTGCTCAGGTAGAACATTAGTATCCAAATATTGATATGGAACTTCCTGATAAGACTGATTTGTAGTAAAATTATGGTCAACAAAGGTTCTATTGACCCATTGTGATGTTGTCTCCTTAATCCCATTCCTTTTAGGAGTAGCACTGGTACCTTCCTTAGCTGTATCAATCCTAGGATCATTAGGATTAAATGTTGTTGCTGCTATAATTAACTTACCAGTACTTTGAGGACTAGGTCTAGGAATTTTCCTTACATTTCCTTGGTCCACAACTGCCAGCTATTTTCTTTCTTAACTCCATGATCAACTTACCTTGATTCAATCCCAGCTCCAGTAGAATTAGGATTATTCATTTGTCTTTGATCAACCAAAGCAAGTTGTTTATTTGCTTCATTCTCTCCAGATTCCTCCATCAATGCAGAAAATTTGTTTATTGTTTGCACATCATTAATAGGAACTATCTCCTTCCAGTGTTGGCATTATTTTGATTACCCTGTTGAGTACCATCTTTCTTCACTCTATTATCACACACCTCTTTCCATCGTTCTCCCATGTTTCCCACTACTCTACTACTTGGTAAGATCATGATAGGTTACTTACCATTGGCACCATTTTCCTGTCCAGTTACCTCAACTTCACCTCCACCTTGCACTTCTTGAATTTCTTGATTTTGTTCATTTCCATCTTCTTTGTTTTCTATCAATTCTAGATGGATTCTCCAACACTCAAACTCATCATGTCCTTGTAATTTGAAAGTTTTGCAATACTTAGGAAGATAATCATAATGAATTTTCACCCATTCCATATGTACATCACTTGTAGCCTCATTCACTATGTCAATTCTCACATTCTTTAGTAAATCTGCCAAGAGATCAACCATCACTTCCACACGAGCACAACTTGGCCTTGTTTTGTTAATAGTTTCCAGGTCTAAGTGTAGAGTCTTCCCCACTGCAGATGCTAGTGAAAATAGATATTTTTTGACAAAGAAAGTAGGCAATAAATTAGGAAAATAAATCCATGCCATTGCCTTAGGTGTTTATTCTCCAGCCTTAAACTTTGAATCATATAATAACTGCCTCATCTGATATTCATAGCCATATTTATCTTTGAAGCAATATGTACTCTTAGCTGTTATCTTAAGATAGTCCTCCCATAATGTCAGTCGAATTAAAACATGCCTATCACTCAAGAATCCAATATTACATTCTCCTTTGATACCAACCTGTGATGGGATGATTTTATGTAGTTCGTTTAAACCTGGCCACCCATAGGAAACTTTTCCTAGCACTGCATATTGAAGAACCTCAATTACGTTCATCCTCTCCACTTATGCTTTTGTAAATTTCACCATAGGTTCTCCATATAAGAAAGTAACATAACAAAGAGGAATAGGACCGACTGCTTTGGCACGTTCATGCATGGCAGTATTAATTGTTGAAGGTTTCAGGATTTTCGAGTAATCTAATGGTTGGGAACTGTTGTTTGTTGTCATGGGGGGTTGGATAGAGGTTGAAGGAGGCTGACTATAACGACCCGACCGGTCATTTTGTGTTATCGGACCCCGTTCCCTTAAATGAAACTTCCCATAGCAGCATTTTATGATTTATGACTTGCGGGGACTGGTGGTCCGGGATTTGGAGGTGTTTTGAGTGCAATAGGAACAATTGGTTCCTTAAGGTTGGCCTTTAAGGCCAAGTTTGACTTCGATCAACATTTTTGGTATACGACCTCGGAATTGAGTCTCATCAGTTCCGGTAGCTTCGTGTGATGATTTTGGGCTTGGGCGTATGTTCGGATTGGGTTTCTGATTAGTCGGAGGCATTTCGGCGCCCAGTATTGAAATAAGAAGTTCCTTAAGTTCATATTTTGGTTTGGGATGTGTTTTTGTGTTATTGAGGTCCGAATGGAATTCCAAGATGGGGAATAGTTCCGTTATGTTAATTATGACTTGCCTGCAAAATTTGAGGTCATTCCGAGTTGTATCGGCCGGTTCGGCGAGTTGTGAGCGAAGTCTAGAAAACTAAAAATTTCTAAGTTTGGTTCTTGGGGTTTGGGGGTGTGATTTTGAGTTTTAGCATTTTTTTGGCTGCTCCGAAGGCTCGAGCGAGTCTATATTATGATTTGGGACTCGTTGGTATATTTGGGTTAGGGATCGGGTGGGCACATGTGCCTCCCGGGCACCCAACGAGGCCAAAAACCAGCTAAAACAACTGCTGGTGCAACTGTTGCTGGTGTGACCGCAGGTGTGGTTGCCCAGCCACAGGTACGGGACCGCTCCTGTGGTCCCAGCCTCACAAGTGCGGAAACCCAGGGGCCCCCAGCCTTCGCAGGTGCGGAACCATTTCCGTAGGGGCGGGTCCGCTGGTGCAGAAAACCATCCGCTGGTGCGGCCCCCAGCCCCCTCGCCATTTTCTGCAGGTGCGGTTATTTTCTCGCAGGTGCGGGACCGCAGGTGCGGTCCCTGGGTCGCAGGTGCAGAAACCCCTGTAGGTAGACCTCTTTAAATTGTTTTAAAACAGGTTGTCTTCATTATTTCTCATACACAAACTCCATTAGAGGGCCTTCAAGCTTGATCAGCACCCCCACGACCTATATAGTGCTAATGTGAGTAATTCCTCTCTATTTTCCTAAATATTTACATGGAATTCAACTAGAATTAATTACTAAAAAATCAAAAAGCCAAGAATTTGGATAGAACAAGTTAGGGTTCTTGAGAATTTGATACATCACCCAATGATGGCCATGCATTCCAGTAAAGTGACATAATTATGATCCTTGGGCTTCGGGTGAGTGATCCCTTCGAGAATTTTCGGAATTCGAGCGCGTGGGCCCGGGGTTGGATTTTTAGAATTTCTCAAGAATGTTGAATTATGGAAAAATTAGAACAATTTCCCTATTTTGAGCATGCATTGATGTCATTATACTATATTTGGCTAGTTGTGAGCCGTCGAGGGTAGATTTCAGAGATTCGGGTGCATCCTTGATCCAAGGGGTGGTTTCGTCACGAGTTGAGTCTCCTTTCCAACCTTGTAAATGGGAAATGTCCCCATAGGTTCCTTATTTGCTATGTATATATGTTGTGGGGGCCGCGTATGTACCAAGTGAAGAGAGTCTGTACGTGGCGACTATATTGCTATGTCGGGTAGCTTTAGGACTCACGGGCATGCCTCTATGTGCCTTATCTGTACCTTGTATGTGTTCAGAGTTGTAATTATTGTCGACGTGATATGAGAACATGAAACATTATGATTTGGATCCCAGTTGGCTATCCGTGGTATGGGCACACTCCTGTTGAGTTCACTGTTGAGTTGGTACACACATGTACTTATATATATACACACTTGTTATCGATTCAGCACACGAGTCGCAGGTATGATGCGCGACCGTGAGTCAGCTTATTATTATTATCGAGTCAGCACACGAGTCGCAGGTATGATGCTTGGCCGTGGGTCAGTTTATTATTATTATATCGAGTCAGCACACGAGTCGCAGATGTGATGCGCGACTGTGGGTCAGCTTATTATTATTCTATCGAGTCAGCACACGAGTCGCAGGTGCGATGCGCGATCGTGGGTTAGCTTATTATATTGAGCCAGCACGCGAGTCGCAGGTATGATTCGCGATCGTGGGTTAAATTATGGCGTCAGTCCCTATGACAACTGCCTGTCGTCTTGTCCTGGTATGTGTATGATCACTTGAGTTCTGAGTCACTTAATAAAAATTGGAGTGTCAGGTATTGGTTAAGAGAAGATTTTGGTACTTTGTTGTTCCTTTTTCAGTTATTATCTGGATTCCTTTACTCGCTATGTACTTGTTACTCACTGTTTCTCATGCCTATTGCTTTAGCCATATTACGTCATATATTATATTGCTGGACTTTAGTGAGTACCTAGTCGACCTCTCGTCACTACTCTTTCGAGTTTGGGCGGGATACTCACTGGGTACATATTTATTATGTACTCATGCTGCACTTCTTCTTCTTGTGTACTTGACTGTACAGGTCAGGAGGCTGGTACATCTGATTATCAGGCCGGTGTTAGATACTGACTTGAGCTGATTCGACTTCGTGGTGAGCTGCTCTTCCTGACGATCTATGGCAGCACCCCGGAGTTTCCTTTTGTCATTTTCCCGTCTACTTCATTCAGACTTTGGGATTTGTATATATATGTTATCCTTGTATATTCAGGTAGTTGGTCGTGATACTCGTGACACTAGTTCCTGGCACACACGTAGCGTATATTTTGGGTTCTGGGCTGTATATCTATACACATGCTTATCTTTTGGCTCATGTATCAGATGGTTTTATTTTATGTCACAGGCTATCATCATGTTAATAATTGTTTAAAATTGGCAAATGTTGGAATAATTAATCAAATGGGAAGGGTAACACTTGGTGTAATTCATCTTGGCTTGCCTAACCCGCTACTGGGAGCCATCACGACACGCGTAGGATTTTGGGTCGTGACAACGTGGTATCAGAGCACTAGGTTCGCGTAAATTTCACGAGTCACGGGCGAACCCAGTAGAGGCTTGCAGATCGGTACGTAGACGTCTGTACTTATCTTCAGGAGGCTACAGGGTGTTAGGAAACCTCTACCTGTTCTTACTCTATCGTGCAAATTTACTAAATTCCTTCTTCTATTCTCTCACAGATGGTGAGGGCGCGTGCATCTCATGTTGTTGATCTGGAAGAGGGTGCTGCCCCCGCCGCTCGAGGCCGTAGTAGGGCACCTGTTCCTGGTAGGGGACAAAGGCGTCCCAGAGCTATACCGGTCCCGGCACCAGAGGACCCTATATTAGAGGAGCAGGATGAGGTGCCTCCAGCAAATCCGACATTCGTAGAGTTTATGACGACGCCAGGCTTCCAGGGAGCCATGGGCCGTATGATGATGTTCATGGACACCATGTCCCGGGCTGGTTTATTTCCAGCAGATCCTGTCACTTCACAGGCGGGAGGGGGAGCCCAGACCCCAACTACCCAGGTCGCAGGACCGAAAACAACATTACATCTCACCCCGGGTACACTGCCCGTGGATGATGCCCAACATGTAGCGGCAGCACCGGAGCCCAGACCAGTTGTGGGTGGCGACCAGCATAAGATGTTAGAAAGATGGACCCGCTTACGCCCTCCAATCTTCGGGGGTGAGCGAGGTGAGGATGCCCAGGATTTCATTGATAGGTGCAGGGATAGACTGCACAACATGGGGATCCTAGCATCCTATGGAGTGGATTTCACGGCATTCCAGTTAGAGGGCAGAGCTTGCATGTGGTGGCAGTCTTATATTCTCAACAGGCCAGCCAATTCTCCTACTATCACTTGGGAGCAGTTCACACATATGTTCTTGGATAGATATATTCCACCCTCTGAGAGGGAGGAGCTGTGGAGTCAGTTTGAGCGGTTAGAGCAGGGGCAGATGCCCGTGCTGGATTATGAGGCCAGATTTTCAAAGTTGTCATGCCATGCTTTTATGATATTACCCACCGATGCTAAGACAGTTCAGAGGTTTGTAGCAGGGTTGCATCCAGGTATTAGGTCCACCATGGCTCTAGAGGTGGAGATGGGTACCCCGTACTAGCTTGTGGTCGAGATAGCTCGACGGATTGAGGGATACCGATTGAGGAGCAGGATTAGCAGGACAAGAGGGCCAAATTTTACATGTTATTTCAGGGGTGCTCCAGCTGGGGGAAGGGGTCAGTTTGGAGGCGGTCAGTCCAACAGGCCTTCATATGCAACACCTCCACCACCTCCCCGAGGTGTCCTTGTTAGGCCCCAATTCAGTGCCATGCCAGAGCACTCCTATCATCCTCCAGCTATTCAGAGTTCTCCCAGTGGTCATTCTAGTCATCAGAGATCCTTCGATCCTTATTTCAGTGCTATGCCTCAGGGCTCCCACAGCCCTCCGGCCATTCAGGATTCTTCTTCGTCGGGTTAGCAGGATATGTCACTTATGAGGTGCTTTGAGTGTGGGAACTTAGGACACATATCCCAACTATTGGGGCAAGGCCGTGCAGCAGAGTCACCAACCTACCATTTCAGCACCAGTAGTTCGACCGCCTAGAGGTGGGGTTCAGGTTGGGAGGGGCCGTCTTAGAGGGGGAGGCCAGTCCGGAGAGGGTAAGTCAGCTCCAACTCGTTCTGGGTGAGCTCAGTCTTCAGGTTCTCCAGCCAGGTTTTATGCTATTCCAGCCAGATCAGATGCAGTGGCCTCAGACGCCGTGATCACAAGTATTATCTTAGTATGTGGTAGAGAGGCTTCAATATTGTTTGATCCATGATCCACTTATTCATATGTTTCAGCCTTATATGCTCTTTTTTTGGATGTCTCTCGGGAGTCTTTGGGGTCCCTTATATATGTGTCCACCCCTGTGGGTGAGTCTGTGGTGATAGACCAGGTGTATCGGTCTTGTGTGATCACCTTCTGTGAGTTTGAGACCAGATCTGACCTTTTATCGCTCGACATGGTTTATTTTGAGGTTATTCTAGGCATGGATTAGCTATCTCCTTATCATTCCGTGCTTGATTGCCATGCCAAGACAGTTACTTTAGCCATGCCTGAGTCACCTAGGCTGGAGTGGAGGGGTTCTTTGGTTAGCTCAGCCAGCCAGGTTATTTCCTTACCTGAAGGCTCGACATATGGTCGAGAAGGGTTGTCTAGCCTATTTTTCTTATGTGTGGGACACCACCGTCGAGTCTCCAACGATTGATTCCGTGCCAGTTGTTCGAGAGTATGCTGATGTATTTCCTTCTGATCTTCCAGGCATGCCTCCGGACCGTGATATTGACTTCTGCATTGATTTAGCTCCAGATACTCAGCATATATCCATTCCTCCGTATCGTATGGCTCCGAAAGAGTTGAAGGAGTTGAAGGAGCAGCTTGAGGATTTGTTAGCTAAGGGGTTCATCAGATCGAGTGTGACTCCATGGGGTGCTCCAGTTCTATTTGTGAAAAAGAAAGATGGATCTATGCGGATGTGTATTGACTATCGCCAGTTGAACAAGGTTACCATTAAGAACAAGTATCCCTTGCCGCGAATCGATGATTTGTTTGACCAGTTGCAGGGTGCTCGTGTGTTTTCTAAGATTGATTTGAGATCAGGGTATCATGAGTTGAGGATTCGGGCTTTAGATGTTCCGAAGACTACTTTTCGTACGAGATATAGGATAGGGCGACGTGGGATCACCCCCAGGTATGTGCATGGTAAAATGCGTAACAGTTTGACAGTGTTGGAGAACAACTCTTGGCACGTTCGAGGACGATCGTATGTTTAAGTGGGGGAGGAATGATGTTATAGGTTATGTTGGTATGTTTGGTTGAGGTCCCGAGGGCCTCGTGTGTGTTTCAGATGGTTAATGGATCGATTTTTGGTGTTGGAACTTGGCAGATTTTTCAGGTTTTTGTTGCAGAGATTTTGTTCATCGCGTTCGTGGGTGGGAGGGCACGTTCGCAAAGAGTAGTTTGGGGGAGCTGAGATGTTGTTCATCGCATTTTTAACGAGGGGGATGCGAACGCGAAGGTCTGAGTGAGGTATGCAACGCGTTCACATTTAATGGCATGCGTTCGCGAAGAAGAGTGGGTGGTTGGGGACCCCAGGGGTTTTTGGTCTATACGTTCGCATTGGCAGGTAAGCGTTTGCGGTGGGCAAGTCGGGTAAAGCATCGCATTCGTGATGGTTCTGGCGCGTTCGCGTAGGGTTAAGAGAAGGGAGAGCCAGTTTGTGCTTTATGAACGCGGTCCTCGAGGCGGGTTCGTGATGAAGAAAATGTTTGAGCTGGGCAGAATGTTTAAAAGGCCTTAGGTGCGAATTGGCTTGTATTTTCTCCATTATTGTATGCGAGTTGAGAGCTATTTGAGAGGGAGTTGAAGGGAAATCAAGGGAATTATTTGGAGGTAAGATTTTCAACTTCATAACTCGTTTTTATGTCAATTCCTAAGTGATTTAAACCATAAAAATTCTGGAAATTGAACCAAGTTGGGGAAGAAGGGTGCATGGAAAATTTATTTTCTTTTGAGGATTTGAGTGGGCAATTGTGGTCCGATTTTGACGTTCTTGGTATGTACAGACTCGTGGGAGGATAAGGGTTCTTGTGATGTAGTTTTTATCGGATTTCGAGATGTGGGACTGGGGCTCGGGTTTGTCCGAATTTCGAGATTCTTATATAATTTGATAAATTTCAATTGGGTTGAGTTCCTTTGATATATATTGATAATGTTAACTGGTTTTGGCTAGATTCGGTGCAATCGGGAACCAATTCGAGGGGTAAAGCATAGCGGAGTAGTGTTGTGGATGGTAGAGGTATGTAATGGTTATAAATCTTGTCTTGAGGGTATGGAACCCCAGACTGCATTATTTTCTCACTGAATTTGGAACGACGCACATGTCGGATGACGAGTATGTTGCACGTACTGATTTTTGGATTGGACAAGGTCCTCTCCGTGGCGACTAATGAGTTGCATATTTACTCAAAACCTTATGTTAAATTATGTTCTAAAGGTTTGTGAAATATTTGGGGTATAAGCCGTGTTTGGAGCCTCGTGCCGATCTGTTTAGACCCTTTGAGGGCGTTTTACTGCTGTTTTCCTCACTACCTGTTGATGATTTTACTCAGCATCATTGTGCATACTGTTTTATTTGAAACTCAGCCTGATTTACACTACATGAGCATTACAATGATGTTTTCGGGTCGAGTACCCTTTTTTACTACTTCGCCCGAGGGGCTTTTCGAGTGGTTCCACCGAGTGTGGCCGAGGGACAAGAGTGATGTGAGGATATGATAAACCATGAGGTGGCTTGATATTAGCGTTTGGGCTGAAGGAGCCCCTCCGGAATCTGTACACACCCCCAGTGAGCGCACCGAGTGTGAGTGACGAGTGATTGGGAAGCATGAGTGACTGTGAGGTGCTGAGTGGTTGTGAGGTGCTGAGGGTTTGTGAGGCATGCCCGAGGGGATGATTATGAACATGTTTTTTCCCGAGGGGCTACTATGATTTATCTGCATTCATTTGCATACCAAATCCTTTGTTTTAAAGTTGCTAATAATGTGCTTTCTTTAAAGGACTTTTTATGAAGTTGATTTTTTAGACATGATGATTTCGTATATCTATGTTATACCTACTGGAAAGTAAGGCTGTGTATATTGTGACTTGATGATATTTATTTTATGTGTTTCTTGCTGCTCAGACCTGGTTTATTTTCATCACTACTGAGTTGGCGTACTCACATTACTCCCCGCACCTTGTGTGCAAATTCAGGTGTTAGGGCAGGGTGAGCTGTCTATCTGTTCCAGAGATCCTCGGAGGTTTGCAAGGTGGCTGCATGCGTCCGCAGTCCTACTCCCTCTTTTGTTTAATATTATAGAATTTATTTTCGTTGAGTTGTATATTTATGTTGATGCTCATGACCAGTGATTCCGGGTTCTCAAGGGTTGTATTTAATATTCAGTATAGTTTTGACTGTTTTTATAATTGTTCAAAGGAACTTTTATGGGTAATCAGTATAGTAAAAATGTAAAATGGGAGTTTATTATGATTTGAGTAAATTTCTGACTGGCCTAGTTCCATGATAGGTGCCATCACGACTGGCCTGGATTTGGGGTCGTGACAGATTGAAATCAGAGCGCTAGGTTACATAGACTCACCGGTCATGAGCAGGTTTAGTAGAGTCTTGCGTATCGGTACGGAGACGTTTGTACTTATCTTCGAGAGGCTGCAGAACCCTTAGGATAAAAATCTCACATTTTAAAAATTCTTGCCGTGTGAATCCATTGTATTCAGCCAAGAGTGTAACTCTTGAATTCCTTCCATGTATTCCAGCACGCATGAGAGTGCCTGGTATCAGCTGTGCATCGACAGCTTGTGGCTTCTATGGGTGAGATGTGATTTTGGCATGGTTGTAATGGGCTAGTCTAGAGGACTTGAGGCCGAATTTATTCTGTGGCTTGATTGCTGAGATTTTCGTTGCGTGGGCACATGTAATTGGGGACTTGTATGTCCGTTCGTGTTCTTATTGATGAGAATTGGTGACTAGATGCCTATGTGGTGGGTGTGAATTGATGGTTAGATGTGTTCCGACATTGAAATGTGTCGAAAGGGTTGGCTGGAAATGTGGTAAGATTTATTGAGTGTTTGATTTCTATCTCGATTTGGTATATTGAGTGGACACCTCGTGAAATTTGTCCACGAGGTGTCTTGATACTAGCATTTGGGCTGAAGGAGCCCCTCCAGAATCTGTACACACCCCTAGTGAGCGCATCGAGTGCGAGTGACAAGTGATTGGGAAGCATGAAGGACTGTGAGGTGCTGAGTGATTGTGAGGTGCTGACGGATTGTGAGGCATGCCCGAGGGGTTGATTATGAAACATGTTTTTGCCCGAGGGGCTACTATGATTTCTCTGCATTCATTTGCATACGAAATCCTTTGTTTTAAAGTTGTTACAAATGTGCATTCTTTAAAGGACATTTTATGAAGTTGATTTTTAAGACATGATGATTTCGTATATCTATGTTATACCTACTGGAAAATAAGGCTGTGTATATTGTGACTTGATGACATTTATTTTATGTGTATCTTGCTGCTCAGACCTGATTTATTTTCATTACTACTGAGTTGCCGTACTCACATTACTCACTGCACCTTGTGTGCAGATTCAGGTGTTAGGGCAGGGTGAGCTGTCTATCTGTTCCAGAGATCCTCGGAGGTTTGCAAGGTGGTTGCATGCGTTCGCAGCCCTGCTCCCTCTCTTGTTTAATATTATAGAATTTATTTTCATTGAGTTGTATATTTATGTAGATGCTCATGACCAGTGACTCCGGGTTCTCGGGGGTTGTATTTAATATTCAGTATAGTTTTGACTGTTTTTATAATTGTTCAAAGGAACTTTTATGGGTAATCAGTATAGTAAAAATGTAAAATGGGAGTTTATTATGATTTGAGTAAAGTTTTGGCTGGCCTAGTTCCATGATAGGCGCCATCACGACTGGCCTGGATTTGGGGTCATGACCGATTGGTATCAGAGCGCTAGGTTACATAGGACTCACCGGTCATGAGCAGGTTTAGTAAAGTCTTGCGGATCGGTACAGAGACGTCTTTACTTATCTTCGAGAGGCTGCATAACCCTTAGGATAAAAATCTCACATTTTAAAAATTCTTGCCGTGTGAATCCATTGTATTCAGCCAAGAGTGTAACTCTTGAATTCCTTCCATATATTCGAGCGCGCCTAAGAGCGCCTGGTATCAGCTATGCATCGATGGCTTGTGGCTTCCATGGGTGAGATGTGATTTTGGCAGGTTGGTAATGGGCCAGTCTGGAGGACTTGAGGCCGAATTTATTCTGTGGCTTGATTGCTGAGATTTTCATTGCGTGGGCACATGTAATTGGGGACTTTTATGTCCGTACGTGTTCTTATTGATGAGAATTGGTGACTAGATGCCTATGTGGCGGGTGTGAATTGATGGTTAGATGTGTTCCGACTGTGAAATGTGTCGAAAGGGTTGGCTGGAAATTTCGTAAGATTTATTGAGTGTTTGATTTCTGTCTCGATTTGGTATATGGAGTGGACACCTCGTGAAATGTGTCCACGAGGTGGCTTGATATTAGCGTTTGGGCTGAAGGAGCCCCTCCGGAATCTATACACACCCCCAGTGAGCGCACCGAGTGTGAGTGACGAGTGATTGGGAAGCATAAGTGACTGTGAGGTGCTGAGTGGTTGTGAGGTGCTAAGGGATTGTGAGGCATGCCCGAGGGGCTGATTATGAACATGTTTTTGCCCGAGGGGCTACTATGATTTCTCTGCATTCATTTGCATACCAAATCCTATGTTTTAAAGTTTCTAATAATGTGCATTCTTTAAAGGACTTTTTATGAAGTTGATTTTTTAGACATGATGATTTCGTATATCTATGTTATACCTACTGGAAAGTAAGGCTGTGTATATTGTGACTTGATGACATTTAATTTATGTGTTTCTTGCTGCTCAGACCTGGTTTATTTTCACCACTACTGAGTTGGCTTACTCACATTACTCCTGTGAGCATGTTATTTTTCACCTACTAAATACTCCTACACAATTAGACAAGTAAATTAAGCTTATGGATTTTTGTTGAATTTTTAGTGATTAATTGTGAATTGTTTTGTATTTGCAAATTCATAATTCGTCTTTTTTTAAAAATTATTTAAAGTTGCATAATTAAGTGCATCATTATCATCAAGGAATTACGAATTGATAATTAATTGAATTGATTAATAACAAAATATGATCATTTGACATAAGGTAGATTTAATGGTTAATTTCTCAATTCAAGTGTGAAAATTCATTCTTTAAATGATATGAGTGTTAAATTAATTATTTTACTTTTAATTAATTTATCAATTAATAATTAGACAAAACTAAGTTAGAATTAATCACTACATTTTGTTGTTAGGTGATTTAATTCGACATAGGCTCAAAATCGGACCTGGGCTAACTTGCCCAGGCCCAAAAAAAAAAATAACTCACTTGCCCAGCCCAATAGCCCCCTTTACCCGGCCTTCCCCTACACTACCCAAACGACCCCGTTTCATCCCTCAAGCCCCCAAGCCGTTGGATCTTATTGATCCAACGGTCCGGAACTAAGAACCCCTACACTATAAATTTGTCCTAACACGCCCCCACCCCCTCAGAACTCACCTCCCAAACACCCACAGACCATCTCTCTCATCTGTCCCTCTAACCCTTCGCAAACCCTAACCGCCTCACCAGGTTCCGCCGCCTTCCGGCCACCGGACCTCCACCAATCGACCCCAAACTCTAACCCTATAACCTTCTCCTCCCCCTTAACCCATCTCAATATTGATTTCCCCAAACAATCATCCGTTTGTGAGTAATTCCAGATCTAGGAAACTGTCGAAACCCTAGGACAGGCTGAAGATGATCCCAATCGACTCTATGACTCAAACTTACACGAGTCGATGGTTCTCGACGAGAGCCGTCGATTCATGTGAGTAAGGGTCACTTTTGGAGGTCGTCGGAGTTCGGACAAACTCCGGCAAGTCGTCGTAGTTCGTCCAAACCCCTCAAACGGGTATCCCCCACTTCCTTTCTATGTGTTTCTTGATTGATAGCATGAATAGGCCGTAGTTTACTCACTGTTTTCCTTTGTTACATCACTATTTCTGATTTTTATTTTCTTTTACCTGTTCATGTTTTCTTTTTTAGTTTAAAGTCCCAAATGCATTTAGCTTAGGTTTTTATAACTTTTTTGTATGATTTAACTGTTCAAGTTTAGTAATTTGTATAACCAAGATTAGCATTATGTTTTTCATTTAGTTTCCTTGTTTTTCATTTAGTTTCCTTTCTCTGCTAATTTCTAGACATCTTTATGTTGGTGAATTCTGTCAATAAACGAGCATGAACAACTGATTGATTAAATCCCTAAATTCATATGTTGAAATGCTTGTAAGTAAAACAACCTCTATTAGTTGTTTGCTCATGTTTTTTTTGAGGTCGTCGTTTGATTTAGCCTTGATTTTGCTGCCTATGTTATTAATCTCAATTAGATGTTAACTTCCAATTAATCATAGGTTAAATTTCAACTCTTAGGTTAGATTCGCATATTCAAGTAACTTAAACAAACTAATTCCCCCTAGGCTCAAGAGTGAAACTTAAACAGACTTTAAAGGAAACTAACTAAGACTAACAACTTAGTTAATTCTCATTATCAACCAAATCCTAAACAATTTGAAGTCAGTTAGTAGTTAAGAACCTAATCAACTATCTAATCCTGGGTAAGATTAATTAGGTTTGATTAACTAAATGACTAATTAAGGGTAACTAACCCAGGTTAACATTAACCCCAATTCGCTTAACCCTAGCCAACCTAAGGGTAATTCTAGAGGCTTTAAGGGGTAGTATAGGATTTTTAGCTAAAGGAATCTTCGGTGTAACAACCAAAGAACCTTCTAGAATAAGGAAATCAGATTTTTTGGGGTTAAAAAGGTAATTTCAAGGGCTAAAATTTTCTAGAATGGGTGCAGTTGTCCGAAAAGGATAGGGTTGACAGCTGCATTTGTACTATTTTCAGCTATTAGATAAAGAATATGCTGAGAATCCTATCCTAAGACCCCTATATATACACACACTTTTTACCTATAAACACACTTTTGGATTATTGAAAAAATACACTTTTTGACCACTGATTTTAACACTTCATTACCACAAATTTTAAGAGAGATTTTCCACAGAATTTATACACACGCACTAGAATACTGCTCTGAAATTCTACCACTACTCTGGAAAAAAGAAAAACAGAAAGAAAATACTAAAAATATATAACAAGATTGATGCAAGAACCTGCTGAAAATTGGTTTCTTTTGGCTATAGTTTCTGAAGAAAAAAAAATTGGTATTTTGCTGCTGCTTTTCCTTGGAAAAACTGGCCTCCTTTGTTGGTTTCCTATTCAAAAAATTGGGTCTATTCAAGCTATATTTTTTGGGTTTGCTGATTGTTGTTGCTGGGTTTTCTTCTTCTTGCTTATATCCCTCTTTGCCTGCCCTTTATTTGGTCAGTTTTTTTTTTCTCTTCAAAAGGTACGTTGCCCCCCCTCGGCTTGAGCTGTCCGCTCGGGTAAGCCTGGTATAGAACAAAACCCCAAGATTTAAACTTAGTATAACATAGCCTCATGCCGGATCCCTAGTAGGAACGATTATTTTCATCACGTGCATTTGACTTAGGGGACTCAACACAAGGGCTAGGTCCGTCTAGGACAGGTGTACCCCAAAAATAAAAGACTACCCTGATGCATCTTACCTTCTACGTATGCATTTATTTGTTTCAGCTTGTGTATTGACCGGCTAAAATAAAAAAAAATGAACAGAAAAACCAAGAGTGAGGTAGGATAGAAAATTCACCCTGTTTTGAAAATCCTCGTATTTATCCCGAAACTCTGCCAAAATTTCTGAAAAATAACATCCCAAAACAAAATGAGTGGGTGTATATTTTTAATCAGTCAGGATTTTTTCCAACTACGCATTTTTTGATTCTCACGGGTGTGGGATACATAGGAAACCCTCATCAGGTCCAACTCTATTTTTAAAAAATCAAAGGATATAGCCCTATATAAAATTACGTGACGCCATTATAGCCTGATTGCCCAAGTGGGGCACCGGAAGGCCGTTTTTGCAAAGTGGCCGCCTGTGGTTTATCTTTAAATTTTGACCCAATTTTTAAACACAGCCTTAAAAATCTTCCTACCTGAAGTATTGAAGGTCTGTATTCGCAAAGATGGTCCTTTTTTATTTATTACAAAACCCTTTGCAAAAATAACATTTTTCCAAATTTTTGTGGTTGTAATCAAAAAATGAATGTGCAGGATGAATACAGTTGAAAACATTCCTTTCAGGGAAGTCGAGGAAATACCTCTAGGACTCCATATGTGGTGGAGCGACTTGGGGGAAGCTAGTAGAAATTCTGTTATGAAAGCTTTAGGGGGACTTACTGGTCTTTTAAAAATCAAGCCGAGGTTGGACATCGTCGAGGCTCTAGTACCGTTTTGGGATCCAGCCCACGATGTGTTCCACTTTACAGAATTTGAATTGACGCCTACGCTAGAGGAAATAGCAGGGTATGCTAGTCTCAATGACAATCTTAGAAGTCGGTACCCAGTGGCACCCAGGGCGGTGACTCCACATAAGTTTTTGGATCTGTTGACCATTAGTCGGGACGTCCAAGACCCAAAACTGTCCGAAGGTTTCTGCACTTTCTATTTTTTTTACAGACGTTATGTAGATCCCCAGGGTTATGAGGCTAACAACACTGGTCTAACTCATAAAGATCAGGCTAAATGGGAAGCCTACCGGGGGCTAGCTTTAGTGGTAGCATTCTTGGGCACCTTGATTTGCCCAAGAAGTGACAGATGCATAGATCGGGCTTGTGGGAATGGCATATTTCATGATGAAAAAATCCAATGGCACACTTCTACCGATGGTCTTAGTCGAGATTTACCGTGCTCTGACAGTTTGCCAATTATGGGGAAAGTTCTTTGAGGGTTGCAACCTGCTTCTACAAATCTGGTTGATCGAGCACCTCTGTCACCGCCGAGGCTACATGAACTACGGCTTAATCGGTTTGAATTTCATCGTGGAACATGGTACTCGGGTAAAGGGCCACAAATTTCCTGAGGACACGGAAGCCTGGCACTCATACTTGAGTTCATTGACTACCGACCAAATCAAGTGGATGTTCGTGTGGCTCCCTGTCGGCGAGGTTATCAATATGTCTGCTGAGGTTTGCTATCTCCTGTTAATGGGCCTGCGAAGCATTCAACCATATGCCCCACACCATGTCTTACGCCAGTTGGGGAGACAACAGCGTGTTCCCCATGACGAGGACTTAAGCCAATAAGCCATTGAGTTATGTCCGAGAGCTGCATTTCCTGAAGGCAGGGTCCGTCAAATCTGGAACGAGTGCAGGTTTTTAGAACCTCAAACTCGGGTGAGAAATTTATCTAAAGGGGAAGTGGAGCCGACCTACACTTCTTGGTATGGAATAAGAGGCAGGGAGCATCAAGAGAAAGAACGACCCGCAAAGAGACCTCACGTGCAATAATTCACCGAGCAAACACAAGAGCATTGGGCTTGGTTAGAAAAGGAAAATAGCTACCGAGCCACCATAAGCAAGTTGGAAGCCCAGGTCAAGGAAATAAAATTTGAAAACATTCTACATACTGCCACAATTGAATGGGAGAAAAATAGATTAGCCCAAAAAAAATGAAGTTCTCCGGGCCCAAATACAGGAATTAAAAATAGCTGCTGAGAACCCAGAGAAAAGAAGAACTAATGAAAGGCTTATCAACAACCTGATGCATAAAGTGTGCAGCTATGGGAATGATCTAGACAAAGCTGAAGAAGAACTGGCCGGAGTTCGGGCAAGATTAACAAGAAGTGCAGAGGAAAGAACAGAGTTTGTCCAGAGACTAAAAAGGAAATATGACCAGGAAGTCATAGGCTTGAAGGAAAAGCTGGCCATCCTCGAGAACGAAATGGCCAAACAGGCAAAAAGATTTAAGACAGAGAGGGAACACTGTTATGCCATGATGGCTCAGTTGGAAAAAGAGTTGCAACAATGGCAAGAGCAGAGTCACAAAGACGCCCAGACTTTAGAGGCGAGATCCCAGCAAATTGGTGCCTACTTCAAGAAAAAGGTGTCATTAGGCGAATGGTCCAAGAGATAGCTGACTACATCGTCACCTAATTCCAGGAATGCGAAGATATGACTCAGACCACCTTCTTCTCAGCGGTTATGATCTTTGTCCACAAGATAATGGATGACCTTTACCGCCTCCAGCAAGACATAGCACGCAGGACCATGGCAAGGCGAATGATGCCCCATCGGCCCCTGGAGCAACGGAAGCACTGATGTATTTTTGATGTTTTTCCAGTCTGTATTTCATTTTTCTAGTTGTAGTCATGTCTGAGTCCACAATAATTTTTATATTTTTAGAAAATGTGTGTCAAGTCTGTTTTGCAAACTTTGAAATTCCAAAAGTGGGCTACAAGTTTTCTGTAATCAGAAGTGTTTTATTTAATGAGTGAAAATTTTAGAATGAAACTTTTAGAAAAAATATGTATTTCTTTCCTTCGGTTTTGTCGCATGAACTAAGTGATGATCTGATTCACGCGGCACTGTGATACGTAGGCAATCCACATAGGATTCGATCATAATCATAAGAAAAGAAACCGAGCGAGGAATAAAATAGCGGAAACAATAACAGAAGAAGGGTAAGAATGGTAAAAAGGGGAAAAGTCGAGAAATAAAGCCGGGATAAAGTACAAAACTGTTGCAAAAACATAAAGAAAAGCTTTTAAATTGCTCAGGTGCATTGAATACCCCAAACGTGCGATTGCCTATGTGATAAATGCTTTAACCTAACATTTTGTTCGTTCAATCTAAAAGGTATTTTTAGGTGGGCTGGTTTTGCGGTAACCTGGCTTCCCATCCTTACTTCACTAGATCAAAAGGGAGCATAGAAATGACGTCTAAAAGTCACTTGCCAATCGTCAACTCTTCCGTGGAAGACCTAAATCCAGTCATCCCAATGTCTAAGTCAGCAACAGCTGAAGAGAACAGGACTCTGCGTTGCTGCATGCTGGAAATGTGGGACGCATGGTCCAATGGTAGGGAACCACCCAGTACCATCCCGGGTTTCCCAGAGATAATTCCCAGGGCAGGTGGGACATCCAATATCCCCATAAGCTACCCAGCCACGCCGTTTGTATATCCAACTATGTCGGCTCACTATGCCGGAAGGCCTTTTGAGGTTCGTCCCCAGACCCTGTTTTACGGTGTGTCTTCCAATATCTTCACCGCACCTCCAATCTCTGCCACGGCTCCGCAGACTATCTCTGGACCAAGTTTTGAGCCGCCAGCATTCACATTCCAAACACCGTCCGTCCATCTGGATACCACTCATATTGCTCCCAATGCGTATCCCCAATAGCCTCAGCTTGAGGTCACTTTGGGACAAGATAAGAAAAACCTCGAGCACGAAGAAATAACTCGGAAAGTGAAGAGTATTGAACAGAGCCCAAGAATATACAGGGGCTGAGTGGGCAGAAAAGCGTCTCCTATGCAGATTTGTGCATGTTCCCGCACATCCATTTGCCTCTTAGGCTTAAAACCCCCAAGTTCGAAAAATATAACGGACACGGGGACCCCATAGCTCATCTGAAAAGGTACTGTAACAGCTCCGGGGAGCAGGTGGGATAGAGGAACTTCTCATGGCATATTTTGGAGAAAGTTTGACGGGAATTGCATCAGAATGGTACATGGACCAGGATATATCCCGCTGGCACCTATGGGATGACCTGGCACGGGACTTTATCCGAAAATTCCAATACAATGTGGACATCACTCCCGATAGGAACTCACTATCCAATCTCAAAAAGAAACCCTCAGAGAGTTTCAGAGAGTACGCCATCAAATGGCGTGAGTAGGCCTCCATGGTCAAACCTCCGATGGATGAGGTTGAAATGGTCAGCGTCTTTCCACAAGAACAGGAAGCTGATTACTTCAAAAATATGATGTCCTCCATGGGCAAAACATTTGCGGAATCAATAAAAATTGGAGAAATGGTGGAGAATGGTCTAAAAACTGGTCGTATCCTGAGCCAATCTTCCATAAGAGCAACCTCCCAGTCCATCCAAAGCGGATCCGGCAGTGCATCCAATAGAAAAAAGAAAGAAGAAGGGGCCATGATGGTTTCTGATGTCAGGAAGCCTCGACAATACCCACGTCCATTTCCCAAAGCTTCCTAATATTACTATCCTCACCAAGACGTAGCTTATGCTACGCCCCCTCTTCCCTATGCAGTAATGAACGCTCAACCACATCCCAGGCTGCAACAATAATACAATAAGAATAGAGCTCCACCTCCGAGAAACAACCATCCTCCCCCAGCTCCATATAATACACGTCCTTCCCAAAACTACCCATACAACACCTACCCCCGTGAATAACCAAGGAAACCCAACTTCAATCCTATCGGGGAGCCGTATTCAAGACTTTTCCCAAAATTAGTCCAGATGGGGCTTCTATAACCCGTACCTCCAACCAGGCAAAACCCAGCATCAACATCATACAAGCCAGGAACCAATTGTGCCTACCATTCCGGAGCAGGAGGGCATGACACAGAGGAGTGTTGGACCCTCAAAAAGGTCGTGGAAAGCCTTATAAAACAAAAGAAAGTGGTGTTAAGGGACGAAGAAGCTTCCAATGTGACGAACAATCCACTGCCCTCTCACAATCATGGGCCCGTCATCGGCATGATTTGCGAGGACCAGGATTTCGATCCAGCTCTAAAGGCCATCATCGCCATCGCAGATGTGGAAAGAAAACTCAAGGCGGCACACCCAAACCAGTCAAGGAGATGAAGAAGAGTAACCCCGTCCCCCAGGTCAAGGAAAATGCTAAGACTGAAACAAATAGGGGACCCTCTAAAGACGCTGTCCTTTACATCCCCAAGGCATAAAGGAAGGAACAAAGTGTGCTGAGCCCTCCCAGAAGGTTACAATTCAACAAGGCAATAATGAATGACCCAAAAATGTACGTGCCGAAAAGGATGTATGTGGCGCGGGGGCAAACAATTTCACCAGGGCTGAATGAGCCCGTGCTTATTAGCCGCGCGTCGCAAACTCCCATGAAGAATACTACTTCCATCCCATGGAATTACCACAGGACGGTGGTGACGTACAAAGGGAAAGATATTACTGGGGAAACATGTGATATAAACTCATCAGAGAGATACCTCGACCTTGAAGAACTAAACAAAAGCAAGCTGAAACGTTTTTCGCTTAAAAGGCCGATCAGTGCCGGAGAGGCAGAAGAATTCTTCAAGAATATGAAAACCACTGAATACGCCATAATCGAGGAGCTCAGAAAGTCCCCCACTCAGGTCTCACTTCTATCCTTGCTGGTAAATTCAAACGAGTATCAGAAAATCCTAATCAAAACTCTTAACGAAGCATACGTTCCGTCAAACATCACAGTTGAGCAAATGGAAAGAATGGAAGAACGATTTTTTGAAGTCAACCGGATCTCATTCAGCAAGAATGACTTGACCCCGGAAGGGGCTGCCCACAACAAAGCTCTCCACCTAACTGTTAAATGCGAGGGTTACTATGTGAAAAGGGTTATGATGGACGGTGGATCTGGGGTTGATATATGCCCTCTATCGACCCTACAAAGAATGGAGATAGGGACCGAGAGAATCAGGCCCAACAATGTATGCGTCCGTGCATTCGTTGGGATCAAGAGAGACACGATCGGGGAGATTGATTTGGTCTTGACAATCGGCCCAGTAGATTTTGAAGTGACATTTCAGGTCATGGATATGGATACTTCCTACAATTATCTCCTGGGAAGGCCTTGGATCCATGCGGTAGGGGCAGGGCCATCTACTCTCCATCAGATGGTTAAGTTCGAATATGAGGACCAGGAAATCGTGGTCCATGGGGAAGACGAGCAATCTATTTACAGGGACCCATTAGCCCCATGCCTGGAAGCAAGAGAGGGCAGCGATCACATAGTCTACCAGGCTTTCGAGATTGTGGTTGCGGACCAGCATGGGGAAAGAACCCCGTGCCATCAACCCTTCCTATCAAACGCGTCAATTATGGTCACCAACGACATGATCAAACATGGGTATACACCTGGAAAAGGGCTCGGGGTGTCCTTACAAGGCATTAAAGAACCCGTCACTTTTCCTACCAATAAAAGTTTTTTGGCATAGGGTTTCAAGCTACTCCCGACGATGAACAATGGGCTGACCAATGTAAGAAGAATGGTTGGGTATTGCCTCAGCCGATCCCACACATCACCGTATTATTTGTCAAGACAAAATACGTGGAGGAAGAGGCTTTCACGGCCGAAGAAATATGCAGAGCAATGAGGCCGATGTTGTATGAGGCCCATATGGTCCAACCAGGAGAAGGCTCCAGCATTGCCAAAGTACAGTATATGGGGCCTGACGCCAAGTTGCAAAACTGGAAGACTACTCCATTCCCCATCAGGCGGGAGTCCCGGTAGTTCAGCTTTTGCCATCCTTTCTGCACTATAAGTTATTTCAGGGTGTAACTCAAGTATTTTTAAATTCTTGCCTTTAAATTCCGATGTAAACCCTCCTATGTTCAAATTCAATGAAATGAAATCAAAATTTCATCGTCTATTATTCTTTCTGATTTTTGTTTACTTTTCTATTTTTCAGTCCTAATAGTGCAGCTTTAAAAAATATTACATGCTTGCGGACTTCATGCTCTGATCTTAATACGTCGTCTAACCTCGAAATAATGAATCAAGAACTGGAATATGATGAAGAAGAGGCTTTTAGGGGAATAAATTGAGAATTGGAACAGCTCGAGAATAAAGCTAAGCCAAACTTAAACGAAACGGAACCCGTTAACTTGGGCAACGAAGAAGAGATTCGAGAAACCATGATAAGCGTCCACACGGATGAAAACACAAGAGACGCCTTGATTCAACTCCTATTGAAATTAAAAGACGTATTTGCTTGGTCCTACGACGACATGCCCGGGCTAAGTATGGACTTGGTGGTACACAAATTTCCAACCTACCCCGGTCATCCACCTGTCCAACAAAAGCAGAGGAAATTTAAAACAGACATGAGTGACAAAATCAAAGAAGAGGTCGCTAAACAACTAAAGGCTGGGGTAATCCAAGTGGTCCAATACACCACCTTGCTGGCGGTGCCTAAAAAGGACGGAAAGGTCCGAGTATGTGTCGACTACCGGGATCTGAATAAAGCCAGTCCCAAAGATAATTTTCCACTGCCAAACATACACATCCTAGTTGACAATTGTGCCAAACAAGAGGTACAATCTTTTGTCGATTGCTATGCCGGATATCACCAGGTGTTGATGGATAAAGAGGATGCAGAAAAGATAACCTTCACTACACCCTGGGAACATACTGTTACCGGGTCATGCCGTTTGGTTTAAAGAATGTTGGGGCAACTTATATGAGGTGCATGACCGCCATATTTCACGACATGATACATCAGGAGATTGAGGTGTACGTAGATGATGTGATCATCAAGTCCAGAACCCAAAGCGACCATGTGCAGCATTTGAGGAAATTCTTCGAACGCCTGCGTAGATATGATTTGAAATTAAACCCAGCCAAATGCGTTTTCGGAGTTCCATCCCGAAAATTACTGGGATTTATAGTCAGCCGACGGGGCATTGAGCTGGACCCAACAAAGATAAAATCTATCCGGGATCTCCCACCCCCAAGAACCAAGAAGGAAGTCATGAGTCTGTTGGGTAGGTTGAATTACATCAGCAGGTTCATCGCTCAGTTGACCTCCACATACGAGCCTATATTCAAGCTATTGAAAAACGATGCGGCCATCAAGTGGACAGACGAGTGCCAGGACGCTTTTGACAAGATCAAAGAATATCTGTCAAATCCTCCAGTGCTAGTCCCACTAGAACCAGGGAGACCTCTGTTCCTATACCTGACGATGCTAGAAAACTCCTTTAAGTGTGTTCTCGGGCAACACGATGCAATCGGGAAGAAAGAGCAGGCCATTTATTACTTAAGTAAGAAGTTCACAAGCTACGAAGCCAAGTATTCTCAGTAAGAAAGGACTTGCTGCGCTCTAACTTGGGTTGCTCAGAAGCTCCGACATTATTTATGGGCTTATACCACCTACCTCATCATGAGGCTAGATCCTTTGAAGTACATATTCCAAAAGCCAATGCCCACCGGGAGATTGGCAAAATGGAAAATCTTGCTTACAGAATTCGATATTGTCTATGTCACTCGCACAACTATGAAAGCTCAAGCATTGGCCGATCATCTAGCTGAAAATCCAGTTGATGATGAATACCATCCCTTGAACACTTATTTTCCGGATGAAGAAATCAACTCCGTCGAAATAATATCGAAGGGCGCTGACACCTGGAAAATGTTCTTCGACGGAGCAGCCAATGCGAAAGGTATTGGGATAGGGGCGATCTTGATTTCACCCACAGGACAACACTACAGTGCCACGGCCCGCCTCCATTTCTTCTGCACAAAAAATACTGCTGAATATCAAGCTTGTATAATGGGAATTAACATGGCCATTGACATGGATGTAGAAGAGTTGTTGATCATGGGGGACTCTGATTTGATCATTAAGCAGGCTCAGGGAGAGTGGGAAACCCGAGATGTTAAACTCCTTCCCTACAGACAGCATGTGGAGAATCTTAGTAAGCAATTCAAAGANAGATCCAAATCAAGGAAAGACATGGTTATTGCAACACGAGCGAAGTAGAACCCGATGTCCAACCATGGTATCATGATATTAAAAGATTTTTGAAGACAAGAGAATATCCCGAGCAGGCCAACGGAGACCAAAAAGAGAACCATCCGAAGGCTCGCCATCAGTTTTTTCCTAAGTGAGGAAGTACTGTATAAAAAGACTCCCGATCTGAATCTGTTAAGATGTGTAGATGCCAAATAAGCCAAAAGGATCATGGGCGAGGTCCATTAAGGAGTATGCGGTCCCCACATGAACGGGTACATCCTCGCAAAAGAAAATCTTGCTGGCTGGATATTACTGGATGACCATGGAGAAAGATTGTTTCGGTTTCGTCCGGAAGTGCCATAAGTGTCAAATACATGGCGACCTAATCCATGCGCCACCATCAGAACTGCATCCTATGTCGGCACCCTGGCCGTTCGTTGCTTCGGGAATGGATTTCATTTGGCCAATCGAGCCAAGGGCTTCAAACGGGCACAGATTCATTTTGTTTGCTATCGACTATTTCACAAAATGGGTTGAGGCCATCACGTTCAAAGCTGTCAATAAGAAAGTGGTGGTGGATTTCGTGCATGCTAATATCATCTGTCGTTTTGGTATCCCAAAAACTATCATTACCGACAATGCCGCGAATCTAAACAGTAACTTGAAGAGGGAGGTATGTGAACAGTTCCAAATAACACACCGCAACTCGACCCCTTACCGGCCGAAAGCCAGTGGCGCCATTAAAGCAGCAAACAAAAACATCAAGAAAATTCTCAGGAAAATGATTCAAACATCTAGGCAATGGCATGAAAAGCTGCCTTTTGCATTGTTGGGATATCGCATGACCGTGCGCACATCGGTTGGAGCTACCCCTTATCTATTGGTTTATGGAACTGAAGCCGTAATACCCACTAAAGTCGAAATTCCTTCCCTTCAGATTATTGTCGAAGCAGAAATTGAGGATAATGAGTGGGTCAAGACCCGACTAGAGCAATTAACTCTGATTGAT